>JAUMJK010000867.1:0-68812 GCA_033558105.1 Coccyzus lansbergi
CATCAAGGGGCCAGGAGAGACCCGGAGAGGCGCGGGAAAACAGCTGGGGGCGGGGCCTTAGGCGGACGCCCAATCAGCAGCTCGCGGCTACCCGCCGCGGCCAATCAGCAGCACCGGCTCCCAACGCGAGGCTGACGAGCCGATGGAGTCCCGCCCCCTCGCGGCGCGCGGGGCCTCCCGCCAGCAGGGGGCGCGCTCGGCGGCGCGGGGGGGGGCTTGGGGGTGGGGTGGGGGCCGTGACGGTGACGCCGGTGCCGCCGCCGCCGCGCTCCCGGTTCGTGGCTCCGCCTGCCGCGGCGCTGAGGAGCAGGTAGGGGCCGCGCGGCCGCGGGGGGGACGAACCGGGCGGCCCCGCTCCCCTCCCGCCCCTGCGGAGGCCGCCCGGCCCGGCGCGGGGCTCGGTGTCGGGCGCTCCCGGAGCCGCTCGGCGCGAACAAAGGCGGCGGCGCGGGGCCCGCCCGGCCCGGAGAACGGGCGCTGGGGGACAAACCCCGCCCCGGCCTGTCCGGGCTCCCGGCGCCGCCATCGCCCTCTCCGGCCCGGCGCCGCCGGTGCTCCTCCGGTACCGAGAGCCGTCACCCTGTCACGGGAAGCGGAGAACAAACCCGCCCCGAACGCTGCCAGCTGCAGTCGGCAAAACCGATTGCTGGAGCTTCTCTCGGTGTAACCCGTGCGTAATCTGGATTTGTTGATAAGAAGCTCCTCCGTCAGTTTGAATTTTGTGTCGGTTCTTTACTAAAATGCCTGAGGGAACCGTAAACCAAAGTCTTCCAGACCTTCTCCGTAGTTTCCGAAGGAAATGAAGTGATTTACAAAGCATCTTTGTTCTCTCCTGTTTCTGAATTTTTAAAAAAATGTGGGAAAGCTATGAAAATACGAAATAAACCTTGAACAACATCTTACAATTTTGTGGGTAGGGAAGGAGGGGGTGGAGATGCAACGACATACAGAAGGTGCAATGAGTGATGCTAAACTGCGTATTCAGTGTCATTTGTTTCGATATTTAATTTTGGCAACACTTAGGTTTGGTTTTTTTTACAGACATAAAAACTGAAACTGGGTTACGACTGTGTTGTAAAGTGACTTTTTAAGCTGACGCAGCTGATTTTTATGTAGCCAGAAGCATTAGATTAAACCGACAAATTGAAATTCATTGAAACGCGTGTCCTATGCTGCTTTTCCTGTTCCCCTCCGGCATGTTACATGTTTGAAATGCCTTATGTAATGGCTAGGGGGTGGGTGAACATGAATATTGAACCTTCTGCGCCTTCACTATCTGAGGAGGAATTTTGTTAAAAAGGTTTTGTGTCAAGTTTTCTCTTCCTCATCTTGATGTCAGTCCAAGTCTGTTGAGCAGTTTGCAATTTCTGTCAGGCATGCTTTGATTTGCATTGGGGTTAATCATCTATAATTGTTCGTTTAAACTGTCAGATCATTAGGATAAGAACAAAATTCCTTTAATGCTTGATGTCCAGTTTGATCCTTGGCTGGGTTGGAACTTGGGGTAATTAAGATGTTTCTGTCAGTGACATCTCTTTAGAAGGAGTTAAGATATAGCTGCAACTGTGCCTCTTTTCTCCCTTGTCTCTGTTGAGGTAGGGACCTGTTTTCTTCTGCTCCTGGGGCACAATTTAGACATACACAGCATTTTGGATCCAGATGCCTGAACGCATTAGACTTGCTGCCAGGGTTAAGTGGTGCCAGGGTAGCAGCAGAGATAGGCTTTTGCTCCCTATAGGAAAAGGGATTTCTGTTGCCTGCCCTATAGTCATTTATTCACTCCCACTATTCTATTTCACTTTGCAGTCTTGCCTTTATTCTAGGACCCAGGGTGTAACTTTTCTCTTATGGAGTACAGTTTTCCTATATGGATACACTTTTGAACCGTTTGTTTTCAGTCTATACACAGATTTCTGGCTTTATAACTTCTGATTGCTGATCAAAGTTTTGACCTATGATGCTGTAGATGATGAATTAATTTTTGACGAGTTTAGTTAACATTTTGAGTTTGTTACCTTCTTCCTGCCTGCCTCACAAAGAGGTGGAGAAGGCTGGTGCTGGAATACAAAAGGAGGTCTCTTCGCTTAGCGTGCATTTCACTAGACTTGCACCTCAGTCCAGGTTTGTAATTAAGCTGAACCACTGAGGCTGGCAGAGATCTATCAGCAGTGATCATGATAAAATTTTCAATGTGCTTTTACTGTACAATTGGAGATTCCTGTAACCCAGTAATTGCATTAATAGTGAACTCAGTGATGCGTAGCAAGAGCATATTCTTCTGTATCTTAACATCTCTATAGCTTTTGAGTTTTAGCACTGGGGAGGAAGCGTGGTGAGAACCACTGGCTTCCAGTCAATTTCAGCATTCAGAACTGAAGGTGTAGTAAATGCTTATTTTAAGTGTTTATAATAGCAGGAACCATTAAAGCCAGTAATTAACAGTAACAGAGCTGTTTGGTCATGTGAAGGTTGTTAATTCCCTGTTGCAGTAGTTCTGGTCCCCACATAGAGTTATGTATTTTTCTTTTTATTATCCATTCATCTCTAAATAAGCTGGCAGCACGACGACTGTATGCGGGAGGAGAGAGGATTGGTCCTGCACAGTTCCTGACCCTTCAGGACTGAAGTTTTAACTGGGAGAATTTGTGTGCATGGCAAACTGTAGTTTACATGCTCCTTGGATTTTTGATTTAGAAATGGAAAAGATAGACTGTCCGAAGGTGTAAGTGGTGTGACCTTCCCTTTCTGGATAACCAAAATCCATATTCCTTCTGTGGAAAACCACAACTGTCTGCATTCTGTATGAATCTGTTCTCCCAAGTGACAGGGGACAGGACGAGAGGGAATGGCCTCAAGCTCCGCCAGGGTAGGTTTAGGCTAGAGATTAGGAGGAGGTTTTTCACAGAAAGGGTCATTGGGCATTGGAACAGGCTGCCCAGGGAGGTGGTTGATTCACCTTCCCTGGAGGTGTTTAAGACACGGGTGGATGAGGTATTGAGGGACTTGGTTTAGTGTTAGATAGGAATGGTTGGACTAGAAGATCCGATGGGTCCCTTCCAACCTGGTTGTTCTGTGATTCTGTGAATCTATTGACTTGCATTCCAAACATTAATTTTGCTTTGCAAGTTATCTAGCAGTTAATTGTGTTCAGAGCTCTTGTGCCTGAAGAATTATCCTAGGTATTTCCTAAATATTGTTGATGTCCTTTAAAACCTTAATCTTGAATGCCTCAGAAGTGCCAAAACACAAAACCCAAGAAAATTGCCTTGCTCCTGCACTGGTGAGAGGCTTAAGTGGCTTTGCAGAAGAGAAACAGGGATTCCTGTTTGCCAGAGCTGGTACAAACTTGTTTCCCTCTATATCTGCTGTCTGCATGACTGGCCCAGCAACTATCTGAAAAGGTGACATTGTCAGTGTGTCCTTTCTGTTGCTTGGCCTCTGCTTTTGTGAAACGTGATGAGTTGAAGCCTGTGATAAAGAGCAAACAATACAAGTGGTTCTTCAGGCAATTTTTTTATTATTTTTTTTGCTTTACTAGGTTTAGTAAATTAAGCTTGTCTTGTTCATGCAGTTGTAGAAATATATTTAATACAAGAAGTAGTTCTGTCTATGACCTTAATAACTGAAACATTAGTCTTTTTTGAATCCCATACTACTTTTTTTCCCCTTCTCCTTTGGTTTGTATTTTTCAGTGAATTGTACAAAGAGTGAAGTATAGGCTTTTCTTATTTAGCAGTAGTTACAAGCAACAAAGCAGCTTATTAGCATTTTGATTGCCTGTACATTTGTGTATTTGCTTTAAATTCTGTCCGTGCACATGGAGGAGAAAAGCTATTGCTAAGTAGGTGGGTTTTTTTAAAACTATGAAGTGGATGGGTGACATTAAAGGTCCAGGCACGATTGTTATTTGCCTTGTATAAGTCTAATATGATTCTAGTTGCTCAAGAGGATCTAAGAATAATTGGATGGGAGTGATACTGTAAGAGGTGCTATCTGAAACAGTTTTAAATCCTCTGCAAAATCATCAAATGGTGGGGCAACATGACTTGTCAAAGTACATTAAGGAAGGATAATTTTTGCCTGAACATATTTTATGGATGCAGATGAGTAAGTAGGAATAAAATAGAAAACTGCTTTGAATAATAAATTACACTACTCGTGTTCATCACTTGCTAGCTGTTCTTTTATCTCTGATGCCAGCTTGTAATATTTCCATTAACTTATTGTTATGCAGAAATTGGATCTGCACATCCTCAAGTTTCAATATATCATTCATTCTTAGGTATTTACGTTAGAGGTGATAAGTAATTGTACCTATTACTGTGTCACGCTTTTTTTATGTCTTTGCAAGTTGATGTGGAGCATTGGGGTTGCTTTAAAATTAGTAGAGTAAAGCTGATCTTAATACTTGCTCAGATCTTGACATATGCAGGACTCTTGGCATGGTATTACCTTGTAAGCTGTTAATTCCAAGGAATGAAATATGGTTTACGTAGCTTATTTTAGGGGAAAGCATATGCTGACATTGCTGCTGTCTTTAGTTAGTGTGGGAATTTCTTATTTGAACTAGCCCTTGTTTGAATTTTAAAACCTAAACCGTGAATGAGTAAATAAAATATATTGATATCCAATAAATTTCCTTTCAGCTTTTATATTTAGATTTCTTCATAGATCTACTGTTGTTATTCAATAAAACATTTCTAACAAAAGTCTTTCCTATATGCCCCCAAAGCACAGTACTGACTTCTGGAAGATAAGGTGATGCATACAATAACATGAAAAAATTATTTTAAAAGGCATTTGTGGTTATGTCCTCTCTGGAATAGATTACTGTGTGCTACTTATATATCTAAACGAGCAATAATTGAACAATTCATGTCAGTGAACTGTTGTAGCTGCCCATGATATCTAGTTACAGACTGATGAGAGTAGAAGTCACAGGAGGAAAGGGGGTGCAGTGGGGACCTCGGTGTGCTTCCTTTCTTTTGCTTAGTGTCCTTAAGAAAACTATGCAGTTTCTTGTGCAGGTTTTAGGAATGTTGTTACAATAGGACTAAGTCTTAATGATTTGAAATGGTACGGACTTCATGTGTTCATTTAAGATGCTTTGGAAAGGTTTGTAAACATTATTAGAGCTGAAAGTTAATACAGACTAATTCCAAGTCCTTTGGAGAAAGTAGATTGTCATCTCCAGCCAGTTTCTCTTCTCAGTTAGGATTTTGTTGAGTTTGCTGGGGTTTATTCTGTTTTTTTAATTTTACTTTTTTTCCCCTGATTGATATGAAATGGTAACAGGGCATAAAATACTGGCTTCTATTAGCTGAGTTTCAGTGCTAACAGAAGTGTACTACATGCAGTTTGAAGGGGTGTTTTTGGTTTTTTGGGTTTTTTTTTTTTTTTTAAAAAAAGCTATAAGTTCCTACAAAAAGTAGTTTTACTCACAAAACTTACGTATTTCCTCAAGCCAAAAGCCTTTATCTGAATTTCAGTATTTTCTGACTAAAACTTCAATGTACTGATTTCCTTTGTAAAAATAAGTTATGTTCTTGTATTGCACTTAGTGCATAAAGCTGAGAAACCATCCTTCAAACTGCATAAAGCTGAGAAACCATCCTTCAAACAACCATGTCTTGAAGGTTATACAGATTGTTTTAGCCTGCTTAACTTGACTATTTGTAAATCCAGCAAATGAAAGACATGTAGGAAAAAAGAAAATTGCTAAATCGGACTGGTTCAATTGGATTTAAACATCAAGATGACAATGTGGAATTATATTAAAGTAATTTGGTTTTTCAAATGAATTAGTCTTTGCTACTGGTACGGTTTTCACCTTGGTCAACTGGTAGATAGTATCAAAGCAGCAGTATTTTGCTGCTAATTACACCTTAGTGGCTGGGTGTTGATGAGAGACTGTAGAATTAGACTTAATGGTAGTTTTCTAATCAGTTTGGGGTTTATTCATAAGTATCCTGAGGTTTTGAGTTTATTTCCACTTCAACAAACAAAAGGAATATAAAGCTATTCAAGAGGAACAGTGCAGAACCTTAGCTTGATTCAGTAATAATGCAGGCAAGGCTGCACTTGTAGATTGGTTTTGTTTCTCTGACATGACTGCATATCTAGAGTAAATAAGTGGAAAACGGAAGTTAAAGAAAAAAACTGGAAGAAAGGTTTTCTTTAGAAGTGTTGTGTAATGGGGCACTGACAGAGAGGGTGTTGGTTCTGACCTGGGGCTTCTACTGATACGGCTGTGGGCACTGCAGTGTTTCTTCAGAGCGTGTGCTGCAGTATTGTCTTTGTGTGACAAACTTGGTGTTGATGTGAGGTTTGCTCCTTCTGGTCCAAATGCGAACTGCTGCATATTAACAGCCATTTATCTGTCTTCCTTTTTGAGGAGTGGCATCTCCGAAAAGTGGATGTTCAGGATAACATGTCCAATGTGTCGGAAGAGAGAAGCACTAGACAACAGGACATTAAGAAAGGACTCCAGTTCATAGAGTATGGTTTTGTGGTTTTATTCTTGTGTGCTTATGCATGTGTATATATGAGAGAGATGGCTCAGAGAAAGTACTTTTAATGTCACACCAGGGGAGTCAGGAGGAGGACCTGTGTTTCACATAAGAATACTTGGAGAACAGTCTTAAAGAAAAACCAAAAGCCCTCTTTGTTCCCAAACAGAACAGATTGAAGGTGGGACTCCTTTTCTGCCTTTGAGAAAAAATTTTATGGTGTGTGGAAAATGGTGATAGCCTGAAGATTCACCTTATGTTTATGGACAGTTACATCTAAGACTAGATTGCTGCCAAGAGGGATGGGTTTGCTCACCGCTACCTAAATGTTTCAGCTCTCTGCAGCTAAAATTTAATTTAGTGAAAAATAATCTCAATAATTAATTTTCATTTCGATCAATGTCAAATGCTAGCTTAGAATTGTTGTGAAATTTTATGCTAATTTACTGCTTGCGTAAGGCATTGTTTTTTAAAAAAGAAAACTACACTTTTAAAAATGTAGGAACAGTTTCCTGGATAACCTATATAGGAAGGGAAAGGGTTCTTATTTTTTTTCCTGAAAAGCTGGAAGTAAACACCTCTGCTTTGTTCTGGAGAATCTCTGTTGTGTGTCTAACAAAAGAACTCTTAAAATTCCTGTAGTGTCATCAGCATGACTTAATTAAAATTGATGTGTTCTTTTGACAGATAATTTCTCATTTTATAATACTTAAAAGAAGATTGGCATTCTCCTCCTGCATAATCTGGTTCTGCACAGTGGAGGAGTGGAAGAAAGTTGTTTTTAAACAACACTGAAGTTTTAAACTCAAAGCATTCCAAATGTTAATGCATTTTGAATGTCAGAGTTAAGACTGGCTTCAAAGGAAAATGAGTCATTAGTAAAAGAAAACACAGTTGTTTAATCAAACTCATTACAGCATTCTTGCCTTGTTTAGTGCAGACAATATTTAGAGATTTGCCTGCTGCAGCAAGTGAGACTGCTTTTAGTAAGAATCAGTATGTATCATGTTTATAACAATATTTATAATTTCTTCTTGTAGATCTACTTTGCCCTATCCAGGGACACAAGAACAATATGAGGTAATGCAATCAGTTCTGCATTTCTAGAAGGGTTTTTAACATAGACCTCTCTTATATTTATTCTTTGTTTGAATCATAATTTAAATAATGATACAGTATGAGTGGTAATTTACAGTGTCTTAGTATTGGAACTAGAGGACTGCTTACATTGTGATGCAGGTATTCCCATACTTGGGTGCCCAGAATTCACTTGTATAGCAGTTCAGATTATCTCTTTCTGTGCTGGTGTTAGGGGTGAATTTGGGATATTCATTGGATTAAACAACGTCCTAGTCTAAGTAAAGATTAGAGTAGCAGAGCAAAAGTGAGATAAAAGGACCTCGGTAACATAAATTTTCATAACATTTTGGATTGTACATTATTATTTTGCATAGGTTTTTACTTACATTTTCAGACTCATCTTTTTAGCATTTTCATCCAATGGTAGGTGGTTCCGTTTGAGAACATATTAGGTAAAAATGCAATCATTCACATTTTAGACTAGAAAAGAATCTTCTGGTCTGCAAAAGCAGCCTCTGTGTTCTGCCAGTTGGCCAGTTGCTATGGCTGCTGCTTGCTAAAAGAATGTAGAGAACATATATAGGGAGATTATATATGCTTTTAAGTTACTTATGAAATAAGTAATTCTTTTATAAGTACTTCAGCCTCTTTCATTTATATGTTTTGTGGTGTTGAATAGTAGAGATTGTCTTGGAAAAATGTCTGAAGAAAAAACCTAATGTATAAACAAATTTTGCATTTCATTTTGATTCTGTGAAGTTACAAGTATAATTTTTCTGTTTAAAAATGTATGTTTAAGTATGGATAATAAACAGTGTGCCTGCTGTTGATGACTGTTTCCTTGCTTTGTTCCAGTTATTTATACAAGAGCTTGTTAGAAATCTTTTTAATGAAGGGAATGATGTATATCGAGAAGGTGATTGGAGAGGATCACTGAGTCACTATACAGAAGCTATAAACATTGCTAATTATGCTAATTCTGAAGAAATCCAAGTTTCTGATGATGTTTTAGAGAAGCTGCACGTGAACAGGATAGCATGCTTTTCAAATATGGTAAGCTTCTGTTTAAACTACAAGCCTTATGAGGAATGGCTGAGAGAGCTAGGGTTGTTTAGCCTGGAGGAGACCTCATTGCTCTCTACAACTACCTGAAAGGAGGTTGTGGAGAGGAGGGTGCCGGCCTCTTCTCCCAAGTGACAGGGGACAGGACGATAGGGATTGGCCTCAAGCTCCACCAGGGGAGATTTAGGCTAGGCATTAGGAAAAAGTTTTTCACAGAAGGGGTCATTGGGCATTGGAACAGGCTGCCCAGGGAGGTGGTTGATTGACTTTCCCTAGAGGTGTTTAAGGCATGGGTGGACGAGGTCCTGAGGGGCATGGTTTAGCGTTTGATAGGAATGGTTGGACTCGATGATCCAGTGGGTCTCTTCTAACCTGGTGATTCTGTGATTCTATGAAACTGTATGATAGCTCAAGAACAGTGCGCTAACAGAGTGTGAAGACGTGGAAAGTTTCCTTGTGAGTGAAAAATTCTTGGTGTTGGTTTGAGAACTGGCATGTTTCAAATCATCATTTTGGAATATACTTCAATCTCTTCTTTTTACAGGTATAATCACAAGATATTTTTAGTTGATAATACTAGAATATTAACCTAAAAGTCTTACTAGGATTGGCAGTTGATGGAGCAATGTTTTTACCCGTTTATACTGCTCATTGCACCACAACTTGCAGCTTTCTGTGTGGAATAAGATGGTTCTTGTGAAATAGCTGAATTGTCCTCATAACTATTACTGGATTTTACATGAATGATGACCCTGCTTCTTTTTAGCTGGAAGTTGGTGACCTAGTAAAACTTACTTGCAGTGTGCAGTGGATTTGGCAAATGCTTTTTAGTGTTTTGATACCTTGATCTATTACAGTTTAAATTCAGTATTTCAATGAAAATAGATCTGATTTGTGCTTTTTTTTTTTTCCCCTTCTTTTTTTTCTCCTCTTAGGGTTTGCATGAAAAAGTTCTAGAAGACTGTGAGATAGCGTTAAGATTGAATGAAAACAATTTCAGAGCCCTCTATCGGAAAGCAAAAGCTCTGAATGAACTAGGAAGTTATAAGAAGGCTTATGATGCTGTAGCAAAATGTTCTCTTGCTGTGCCACAGGTAGGTAAATTATATATTGATGATTACTTTTAAAGACTTAATGTCGAAAATGCATACTTACATCGAGACCATTCAAAGTTTTTTGGTTGATGTGTTTTTTTTTAACGTAGCAAAGTATTTTTTATTCCTCTAGGAATTATTTTTTTTGTTGTGGAAGTGAAGACTGATAGCAGAGATCACAGTCCCTGTGCAGCGGGGTCAAGTGCCATAAGCATGTGCAGTAAACACTTGAACTACCGAATTAATTGTTTAAAATTGTCTACAGTCAGAATTATACTCGCGATGTAGAGAAAAACACCCTTAATTATAGCATACATTGTTGGTTCTTTTGGTAACTGTATTTTAGCTTTCTGAGCGTTCAGTAACATTCTTAGCTGTGCATTGTCCTCCATCAGAATCACTTACAGTCTAATCTTAGGCTATATTTGTATTAGCAAGCTGTGTGTGATAAAATAGGAGTGGACCTGTAGACTGAAATGCTGGTCCTGAGGATCAGATTTCCATGGCTGTTTGTGGGGTTTTGGTTCAGTTGTTTGGTTTTTTTTTTAAAAAAGAGTCAGAGTGCCTCAAGTGCAGTCCTTTCAATTTAATTTCATCCCAAATGAATCTAATTTGGCTCTCTGAGATGATACAAACTGAAATGTAGTGAGGATGATTAAGAGATTTCACTTCAGCATGCATTCCTGATTTGAACTAAAATGCTGATGGAGACTTCACATGACTTGCTCAAAATAGATTGCTCACAGGACAGAACAGGGAGGGTTTTTTTTCACCTTTCTGCATCAAAATTACAGTGAAATAGATAGACAAACTGTTGAGCGTAATTTTCTTCTTGATATTGATAAGGTTTTAGTTGTGTTTCCAGAGATATAAGCAGTTCACCCCAAAGTGTAACTTTGGACTTTGGATCCCTGCTTTGCACCTCTCGATCTGAATGCTTTTGGTTAAGTTTTATAAATAGATTTTTCTAGCTGTAGGACACATTCTGAAAACTAAATCTTAAAATAACTTGAATGAACAGCTGATCTGGTGGGTCTCTTCGAACCTGGTTATTCTATGATTCTATATAACCAGGTTTTTAACTCAGTTTTTCTAGTTGCGTGATGCAATTACTGCCAAAATACAGAGTTCTCATTACATATAAACAGTGTTATAGGGTAGCTGACATTATGGTAATCAGAAATGGTACCCTCAATTTGTGTGTAAACACAATAAAAAAACCCATCCTCTCAAAACACAAACACTCTCCCCCAATAAACAAACATATACTCACCTACAAATACTCTGAATTCTCTGATTTTAGAAAAATCTTTACATAATTTTACATTTAAATCAATGGAAGAGAAGGATACTGCCTGTTTTCTGGCTTTTTTTTTAAAAAAAATCCAAACATTGGAGTAATTTCACGTGAGGGTAGCTGTATTTTTAAGCGTTGGCTTGCAGACCCATGTGTTCAGGAAAGAATAAAGATACATTATGAGACATCCTGCACGTACAGATCTTGTAGAACATAGTCTAGGATATAAACAGATGTCTTGACTAGATGAAAATACATGTAGATTATGAAATTTCATTTATGTCTTTTAGGATGAAAGTGTGATTAAGCTAACCCAAGATCTAGCTCAAAAGCTAGGGTTAAAAATAAGGAAAGCCTATGTAAGAGCAAAGGTAAGATTTCATTTTAACCTTTTACACCTGAAGTTTCCCTTTCTTAATACAAAATTTGTATTTAGTGAAGGTGTCTTTCTGTTGCAGCCACCCTCCTCAAATGCGGTTTCTAGTGATGTGTCAAGTCAGGTAAGGCTATATATGTTCCAAGTCCAAGCTGACTTTAAACTATAGCGAATAATTGTTTCGTAATTTCGCCATGATAAAGTGAAAATGGTGTAATTGACGTTTTGTATAAGTTGATTTTATTTTGGACTTCGGGGCCCTGTTGATCTTTGTGTTCCATTTTGCTATATAATTGTTGCAGATTAGGATATAAGATTATAATTGAAGCTACCTTTGTAGAATAAATGTTAGCTAAAACATTCAATCCAGTGCAATAAATATATTTACTTTTAATTTCTTGAGTCAAGGGCATAGTTAATGTGCTTATTTATTTATTTTACTTGGTTGGCAGTTATTAAAGTGAAGGGTGCTGGATAAAATCCCTTTTTAATTTATGCATTTATCCAAATTTTACCTTTACAAGCAGCTGAACTTTCTTTTATCTTGCTGTTTGTAGTGTGTCTGAATAGTAGTAGTAATGGAGAGGAGTTAATCTTTATCTTAGACTTTTTTCAAAGGAGTTTAGACAGTTTAGCTGTAAATGGATGAGGAAACTTATGAACTGCTCATACTGATGAGATACTATTTGGACTCTCTCATTTGCTGAAATATCACCCTCTCTTTAGTTGGTTACAGTGATAGCAAGAGTGGAGTTTTAGTGATAGTGTGAGTGGATTTAAGTCTGCAGGTGCTTTAGATGCTTTATCTATTAAATTATTTTACCTTAAAATTCCATTAGACTTCATAAATTTCATATTTTAAACGTAAATTTGAGGACTTGCATTCTCAGTCTGTAGATACGTATTTGAAGATTTTTTTAATGGCTCTTCTGCAAAGTGCTGAGAGGTATTTTTTCTCACTTACAGAATTCTTCTTCTTCTATAGAAGATATTGAGTTAGGTGAGTCTTGTTGTGTTACAATCTTAATGCTAGGAAGCTAGATATGCCATGAATATCTCATCTTTGTTGTGAAATTTCTTAAGAAAATTCATCCTGTCATTTGAAAGTTCTGTGATAAGTAGTCTGATCTCTTTACCTCTAAAACCATGTATTTCTTCTTTTGGTCTCTTCAATTTGACGTGATTGTAAATGTTCCTGTTGTGATTGTCTCATACTGTTCTCTTTAACTTGGAAAAACAAGGAGGGAAGAATATGCCAAAGATTTAGTAAAGTGTCAGGTCTGTAACTTTGCTGTCTTTTTAATTAATACATAAACACAGAGATACAGGTGCTCATGTGTTAGAAGTCAGTGGAAGCTGAAAACCTTTAATGTGATTTTGCTTAAATATTCTTTGAGTTTCTCCACTCTCTCACCCCCACCTTGTCAGGGTAAAAGTTACACAAGATATTTTTACATCTTTGAACAAAAGTTCCAGTCACTCCCGTCTTCTATGTTTCAGATTTATCTGACCAGAAGGAAGAGATTGTTTCTGCTGCTTCTTCATCAAGTTTCGTTTCTGAAGTGTCTAAAGCGTCATCTGTACCTGTACCATCTTTATCTTCTGTTATGCCTCTTCCAGTGGAAAAGGTTTCTTTGCCTTCTACAGTGTTGGCAAATGGAGGGAATGTTTCTTTCTCTATGCCAGAAGCATGTTTGGATTGTGGAGATGGAGATATAATTATTGGGGAAGAACTTGATGAGTTACTTGATTCTGTGCCTGATCCAGATGAAAGTGTAATGGTAAGACTTGTCTGTTTTCTTTCTCAAAAGATTATTCTTATGAGTGGGATCTTGTGTTTTTATTGAGTGGGCTAGTAGTGGAATGCAAGTTAACTTTTTTGGCTCCATTGAATGGCTTTTGTAGATCTCTAGGTTGATTTTCTCAGGTGCAGATTGTTGCAAATGTGGCTGTAAAGATACCAGCAGAGTTTCAAGCACAATTGCATTGATTTTGTGTATTGGAAAATGTGAGCAATGTTGCTGAGGGAGGGGTCCTACTTCAGAAATACTGCTATGCTACAACCAATACCTCCCCAGCAGGAGGGATACTACTTCCAGAAAGTACTATGAAAAGCGAAGTAGACATCGGAAGCGTGGGCCAGTGTTTTAGCATTGGGGTTTGATTTGGTTGGCTTTTTTTGTGTAAGTAAACCCTCTCAGAACCAGAGTATGTTGGTGCCTACCCTGTAGCTGTAGAAACCATAGTTAAACTTATGCTAATAGCTTTGCAGGGCAGTAGTATTTGCACTGTGGTCTTCTAGTGCACGCACTAATACCTCTGCAATCAGAGCTTTGTGCATATCTGCCTCCTGGATAACCAGGAACAGTTAGCCCATCATGAATCTATCTTTTTATATTTTTTTAAGAGATTATTAGAGAAATTTAGGCACATTAAGAGTTGGTCTTAACTATGCCATCACTTCAGAGCTAGAACAGACTGCAAAGTGTATGGAGTTCCTCAGCTCTTAGTCAAAGTGAGAGCTCTAATTGATAAGTGGGGCTGTCTGAACTTATTATCAAGGTTACCGACAATCTGCTGTGGCCCTGCCAGTTTTTTGGAGCCCCTGGTGTTGCAGTGTTAAATGTGACTGTGGAGTATTTAATTCTTCACTTAGTTGTGATTTATTTATTCCTTATTCAGTAGTGGATGCAGTTTTAAATCTTTAGATTGAAAATGTTTTGGCTTCTGATCTTGTGGTTTAGGAATTTTTTGTAGAATGTATTTTGAAAATGTAGAAAGTGATTATTTTTAAGAGGTCCTGGGATTTTCCCTGTATTGGTCAGGCAGTTGGACTGGCTGATCGTTGAAGGGCTGTTCCTATTCTAAGTTTGCCAGTGTGGAACAGAGGGGGTTCTACATTAGCCAGACTCTGCAGACCAGTTTGGTGAACCTCCAGACAAAGGGGGAGCCTAGGGAAACTACCCGACTTGGTAACATCCTTAACAGAGGCCTACAGGGGAATACATTGTTTTTCACGGGAGGAAGAAAGGTGATGTGGCCTTTGCCAAACATGGTGTCCCTGGATCATATCTGTAGATTTATTCCAAAGCTAACTTTTAACTCTTTACTGTACTGCAATTTGAATTATGTTCTCTGTTTAAAAAAACTAATGTAGATTTCTGACTTCTTACTCTTCCCTGTTGTCTTGTGTTTTTAACATAATTTGGAAATGCAGTTCTGATCTGAAGTCATGAGAAGATTTTAATCTGTTAGTAAGTAAATAAACTTCAGGTGATGGTGAACCTTTAAAGGGTTGCTCCGTGTATAGTTCCCTGCATTAGTGCATTGTTCAGGGTTTGATTACTATAGTTCTGTGTTCTGTAGCTCTGTACCGCACTGTAGTACCGCAGTGTGCCTTTTATTGTTGTTTTTGAAAGACTTTATAAAAACTTTGCAAAAAGATTGGTGAAAGAATTACTGTTGCAGATTGGGTTCTTGGGAGGTTTTTTTAGCTGTGTGTGAACATTCTTTTCAAATTGCATTTTTTTCCAGCAAACTACAGGAGCCAGAGGACCTATTCCTGCGGGAAGTGTAGCTTCCAGTGTACCTTTCTCTGCCTCTTTGTTGGGGACACTGCCTGTTAGTGCAGGATTCGTTTCTTCACCTTCTCTCTCAGAAATCTTTTCACAGCCTTTGGCTTCTTCACTGGAAAATTTTTGTTCACCATTAAGTACCTTTTCAATTGGTGACCCAAAAAGAGGTAAGAAGTGAGTCTTAATATTTAACCTTTTATGATGAGAGTTGTGCACAAGCCAAATGGTTTCTCATAACAAATGATTTTTACAACTCCTTCAGTACCACTTCCATAACATATGATCTGTGCCCATGGCTTTTGAGAGTATTGGTAGTGTTGGTTGTACACAAGAATTTATAAATAAAGCTTTTGTTTACTTGGGGTCTGCATAAGCAGCACCAAGCTCTCTCTGTTCAGTTTCTCTGCGTTGATTGTGTTTTGTCTCAAGTGAGTAAGTGTAAAGAGGGAACCATGTTCCTTCAAATTTATTTTAATATTAATTTTATCTATTTAAATATTATTTATTTTATTTTTCACAAAGGTGTTCTTACCAGCTTAAACAGGTTCTGATGATTTGGCAAATAAACAAGCATTCTAAAAGGCTAATATAACTGTGTACTCTGAAAAGACGAGTATTACATGTTTGGCTTTGAATTCTAGAGGCTGTTATTATGTAGTAAAATCAGGTATGTCAGATAACAATATAAATAGCCAGTGAGCTGGAGAAGATGAATTTCAGTGTTGTTTCTGCCAGTGTTACAGGAGCGTGCTTTCTTTAGAGCAGTCAAATTTACAAAATAAAATTGAAAATGCTCTTACCCCTCTTTTGTGTCCTCATTTTTGATGGTCAGGTATTGCTTGTCTAGCTGCCCTTTTTGTCCTGTACAATTATCTTCATGTTGCTTAAGCATATGTCTATGAAGCAACTGCTGATGTTAATCTGATGGTGATATAGAGATACTGAAGACAATTATCTAGTGATTTTTCAGCCCAGATGTTTACAAGGGGCTTTTATGTAGTTGAGAAAAATAATCATAACAAATTAAAAACCTCTGGTGATTGTCAAAACCCAAACCTTTGATGCTACTACTTCTCGGGAATAATTCTTTTTTTGCATAGAATATTTTGGGGAACATAAATAATTAAAACTTCATCACATTCCTTTAGAACTCTCGAGTTCATCTTCCAGGGATGGAACACCAACACTTAACAACAATAATTCCCCATTGTTTGTAAGTACTTTTCATGTTTGCTTTCATATCAGTTCAAATGTTAATGCCTTGAAGGCTTAACAGATCTTAATTTTGCAGTAGAAGTTTCTAGTTTTAAAAAAACAACTGTTTAACTGTTCAATATGATACTAGCTTGGAAAACAGTTGTACAGTAGCTCACAGCAACATTAATTAACGCAAGCAAAAATTTGTAGATTGTTGCATACATGCAAACTTGACCACTGGCATAGCCATGTTTCCATTCTGAGGAACTTGCTGTAAAATACTGTGGAAATAGCCAAAGAGAGAAAATCTCTTACGTTCTGAGTGCCAAACATTAGGAATCCTGGAGAATTAGTATAGTACAGGAACAGCTGAGATTGCCTCATGTTAGAGAATCTGGTCTCTAGTCATGCTGTGTATATTCAATCATGCTGCTGGCCATTGATTATGTGGGGATAAGGGTGGCATGAAGGACAGTGGCCTCTTGAGCCAGTAGGGAGTAAAATTATCCTGGAAAGCAGTCGTGTTCTCCCTGAACCTAGCTGGGTTTCATTATATGCTTTACTCTGTGCTGGCTGTACAGCTTCTGTAAAATCTCCGTGTCCCCTTCTTAGACATGTGGTTAAGTTTGCGTTATGGTTTCGTTGTGTCTAGTGTTTCTTATGCCTAGAAGAATAATTTCAGTAGGTTAAATTTTAGTTGCAGATAAATGAAATTATATGGATAGAGTAAAATATGCTTTCTTCCAATAGGTAAATGGCCCTAGTAGTTTATTTGGGTCAGAAAATTACATGGGAATTGCAGGCCAAAGTAGAAACGACTTTTCAAATGTTTTTAGCAGTGCAACTGCTAATATACCTGTATCTTCGGCTCTGGCGGGAAGAAACCCGTTAGAAGGCACACATGAGCTAAGACAGGCCTGCCAGTTATGCTTTGTCAAAAAAGGTAAGGGACTTTTGGACTCAGTTGTGTTGATTTTTAAAAAATTAAGTAGCATACATTTAAAATTTCAGTGTTCATAAGTTAAAATACTGTTGGCTTCTTAACAGAGTTAATCCCAACTTGTTCTTTGCAGCTGTAGTGTGATTTTATGATTAAGGAACTGGTAAATTGTTTCAACAACTCTTTTATCTTCTTCTGCTTGTCTTTATTTCTTGCCCTAATAGATTCCTGATTCCTAAAACCACCACAAATCACTGCACACTTTCCTCAGCCTGTAGGTTTACTGTGCAAGGTCGTTCATGTTCTGTATTCACTTTCCTCCCAGCCCCCAGGGTGCTATGAAGAATGATACCTTTGCTCAAGACTAAAAAAAACTTGCAATACTCTCTCTGATTGGCCCTCGGGAATTGCACTGCAGTTCAAAGTACCTGGTAACCTTCACATCCCATCTGTTTTATTGTTCTTTCAAACTAATTCTGAATTGTAATCCTGAGGCTTACAAACCTTAGTAATAATTAACTCCACTGTATTGACTCAAAGGATCTTAACCAGCATTAGGCTTTAATATAACTAATCTTTCAGGCCTGAGCCGTTGCTGTTAAACAGAGCCATATTCTAGAGGCAATAACTTCTATTAAGACTAATCTTAAAAATAAACATCGTGTTTCAAGTTATAGGTGTCATTGGTATTGATAATACTAGTAAAGAATTGTATCAGGACTTCTAAGGGATGACATAGTTTTAAGAACTCTTCTGTTAGTTTGCAGTTATTCATACAAGAAAAATCTACGATATGTCTGAAAAACCGTAGAACAGGTTTTGTTAAAAGCAGGAGCTGTCAAATACTGGTGGAAGTACTTAGCATGTTCCTAGCATAATTTTTTTGTATCAAAGCATCTGTTTATTCTGTTTCTTTGCATATCTGTCAAAGCCTTTGTATCCTGCTTTTACTGCCTGTTTCTGAAATTGTACTATTCATCAGCTCTTTTTCCAGTGAAACTGGATCACACTCTTGGCTTCGTAGACCCTTAAAATAGCAAAATTCACTGAGCATTGCTCATCTTTGGACTCTTGTCCCAATTTCTTCATTTTGGTGGTAATATAATCTTTGCTTTAGTAAATCCTAAAAACGGAGTTTAAAGTTTGGCATACTTTTGTTTCCAAAAGTCATGAAGTTCTGTGATTGACATTTTTATTTTTGATGTGTACTTCTTACCTAGTAAACTTTGTCTCTGTATGTAGCTTTTCTAATACAATAAAAGTTGAAGGTTAAGAGAGCCGTTTACTGATCCTTGGAATTCATCTGCATTAACTGATTATAAATAGGCAATTTAAGTTTTAAATGAGTGTTACGGAAACATATACTTTGGAATTTGAAAAAAAAAAAAATTATTGCTGTCCCGAAGTTATATAAAGGTTGTAGCACAGCATCCCTCCCTGAACAACTTGATTGGGTTTTTTTTGCTCGCTGAGACTGGTGCTTTTGTAAGTATGCAGTGTTTTCCTGTTCTGCTCAACAGGTCTGTTAATGACTTTTTGGTTCTTCAGAGTTGGTGGTGCAAGTAGGAGTACTATCCAGTGCAATCATGTACTTAGCTTTTGGGCTTATGTGCTAGTCTGTGTATGGAAATCTTAAAAGTAAGCTGCAATTTATACAAATATAAGCAGTTTTCTGTGATTGTTTCAGGTCCTAAATTGCTGGATTACGCTTACCATCCCAGTTTAGAACATAAATGTAAGAAAGATATTCTGATTGGCAGAATAAAAAACTCTGAAGATAAATCATGGAAAAAAATACGTCCAAGACCAACAAAGACGCAGTATGTGGGACCATATTATATATGTAAAGGTATGTGTTACACGTAATAGTGTTTAGCATTGACATTCGAAAAGTAATCATAGTTTAGCTTTTCCACAGTGAAGTATAGCATGAGTTTATATTTTCTTACTCATGGGAGGTGAGGAAGGAAGTTCACTAGATTGTTCAAAGGCTGAGCCGTATTTTGATCGTTAGTGTGATTATATAGAGAATAAGCACTGTACTTCTGTACATCATGAATAGTTTTGCTTCAGAGCACTGGGCTTATTACTATCCTAAACAAAACAAAGGATTCTTGTTAGACTTTTGCAGTATGAACCTCTGCTTATGATGTAAACAAGGTGACTTGTGCATTAATTAACAACTGTATTTAGGCAAAGTATATTCAGACTTCTCAGCATTGTTGCCTTAGTCTAGAAAAGAATAGTTGCTGGAGGTTTAATTAGGAGGAGTTTTCTGAGAGTTTTACGTTTTCGGCAGGTCTTTCAATATAAAGTTTTGCTTCTGCCTGCTAGCCTGAAGTGACCCATTTACAACAGATGTAGCTTCTTTTATTTCCAATAAAAGTTCTGCAAGAGCAATGCCATATTCAATATTATAATTGTAGATGTTGCTGCTGAAGAGGAGTGCAGATATCCAGGTCATTGCACATTTGCATATTGTCAAGAGGAGATTGATGTGTGGACACTGGAGCGCAAAGGAGCCTTTAGTCGAGAAACTCTTTTTGGAGGAAATGGAAAGATCAATTTGACTGTTTCTCGACTTCTTCAAGAACATCATGGATTATTTATGTTCCTTTGTGAGGTGCTGCTTTATTTCTAATGATGTGATAAAAATGATAACATTACTTGGAAAGAAAGGCTTTGGTTGTAAATTTTGAACTGCATGTGCATAATCTGACTAGCTTTAGATCAGAGACTAGTTGAAGGCTCTGCTTAAATCTTTAAGGTTGGGTATATTTTTAAATGTGTAAAACACATACTCTAATTACCTAATTTTGTATTTCAGAAATGTTTTGATCACAAACCCAGAATAATAAGCAAAAGGAACAAGGATAACTCATCATCTTGTTCTCACCCTGCTATGCATGACTTCGAAGATAACAAGTATGTCTGAAATACCATCTCTTTATGTTTCAAATTAAGAGCAGAGGTTTCAGGTCATTTTTTAATATTGACTTTCATCTCTTACCTGTTGATTAATTTTTCTTCCTCGCTAACTGTTATGCTTTGGCAGTATTGGTAAGAGAAACTTACTGAACAAGCATTGTGTCATGTAATTAAATGGAAAGGGGGCTATTGCTTTATAATGCATTCAGAATTAGCGTTATCCACCCTCATGTGTGAATCTTACTGGTTTGGTGTCAGTTTGTTAATACTTATCTACTCGGTGAGCTGCGTTGATGTAAATAGATGTGTGATGTGACTACAGGAAATCTTAAATTTCTTCACTCTGCTTTGCTTGTTTTGCTGTAGAGTTAACTCAGTTAAGAACAAATTTACCTTTATTACAGCATCTGAAATAGACCATAGACCTTATTAATTCAGTTGATTAAAAATAGTGTGAGGAAAGTGTCTTTATTCTTTTAAAGATAACAAAACCTTCATACTTCATAGTGGTAATAGTATTAAATAAGTTTTGGAGAACAAATAGACATTTCTATATGATGGAAACATAACTGGGAGTGTTTTAATTGCTTTGCTTGTAATCCAGTTCCCTATCTTGAGGAAATGCTACAGTTATAGTAACAGCCTAGATCTTATCACACATCAACTCTTCCTTTAATGGTGCTCTGCAAAAGAATAAGTACTTGTGTCTGTAATTAGATCAAGATATATACTTGAAAGTGGACATGGTATGCTTTTTCTCTTGGAAATGTATGATCCAGTTGGATTGAATTCAGTAGTGCTTTGCAGAAGTGAGACCTCTGGATTTCAGAAAAGTACTGTTTGTTGGTTTACTCAGCCTAGAAAGGGTAATTAGATTCTGCTTACTTCTGTAAAAGTTTTTAGTGTTAAAAAGGCATAAGCTGAGGGATGCCAATTTTACTTGTTTTTTCCACACATGAGCAAGTAATTCTAAGCAATAGCTGAAATGGACTGTTTTAAAAAACAGGTGCCTTGTCCACATTTTGCGAGAAACTATGGTGAAATATTCCAAAATCCGCCCTTTTCAAGTTCGATGTCAGCTTGACCTGTGCAGACATGAGGTGCATTATGGCTGCTTACGAGAGGATAAATGCTTTTATGCTCACAGTCTGGTAGAGCTTAAAGTCTGGATAATGCAAAAGGAAACAGGTATGTCTGCTAAAGTGCCTGCTCTACTCTTCTTTGTAATGAATGTCTTAACTCTCCTTTGAAATTTGCAACTTGGGATCAGTGCATTGATTTAAAATTTGCTGAAGTCTTTCATACAACATATTCACTAATTGGTAATGTAAATATGATGGAAAGTATTGAGTAAGCTACCAGCTACTCAAAATCAGCCAATTTTTTTTTTATGATAAAAGCTGTCAAAACTACTTATTATGATCAGATTTTTTTTTTCTTGAAATAGAAGTCGTGAGCAGATACTAAATCCCAGCTGAACTATATTTGTTATATCTTTAAACCATCAAAGTTTGGAAGATCTTGACCAAATTTCTTTTTTTGCAGAGCAGTGAAAGAAAAGCCTAACATATTTTATTTATGCCATTATTTTTTTCCACCCCCTAGCACAAGAATTTTTTTTCCACAGTGTTTAAATAAACCTAGTGTTTAATTAAATACTCAAAGATGCATCTTAACTTATATGAACAATCTGTAGTTTAAAAAAAACTTTCAAGTTTGCTTTTTAATGTGATGATTTGTATAATAATTATGTTTTGGAGGCCTTCATGAAATACCTAAGTGTATATATGCATGTATATGTGGATGGATGTGAATGTATATCCACACCTGCCCACTTGAGTGTGTGTATATGTGTACAATATAGAAAAAAGAGAAATAGATAAAAACTCTAGTTTGAGCATATCTGAAATTCAGCAACAGTCATAAGTGCTCAAGAACTTTTCTCCCTTCCTTTACAGGTATTTCACACGATACTATCGTTCAAGAATCAAAGAAATACTGGCAGAACATGGAAGCTAGTGCACATGGTTCCCAGGTATTTTTGTTTTTCTTTTAACCTAATTCTACAGTGACTTTGATAATTCTTTTGCTATACATAGTGTGCTGTAGAAATTACTTTTTTTAATACTCTCCTCAAATAATCACATTCACTGTAGGCGTTTTTCAGTTTGCTCCACATAAATGCTAAAATGCCTGCTTTGCTTCTATGCAATACCTTTTTTTTTGCTTTGCTTATTCTGTCATAAACCCTAAATATGGTTTTGAAGTCAGCTGCCATAGGGCATCTTTTCTTTATGTAGGACTGTTAAGTGTTTAGTTTGTATATATTATCACAACTTCTGAGTACACGTATCTAAATCAGAAATAAGTTAAACATGCATTTGTTAAGAAATGTCTAGTTTGAAATTAGAAGCTAAACTATTACAAAGCATGCCATCTAACATCTGCTTCTGGGCACGTGTGGTAAATTTGTGGTAGGGGGTAATGCATAATTACATATGGATTTCTTTTATTGTTATTTTTTTGGCTTAAGATCCTTGGGAACCAAATGAAATATGCATCACTTAATTTGAAGATGAAGTTTGTTTGTGGTCAGTGCTGGAGAAATGGTCAAGTTAATGAGCCAGACAGAAACAAGAAATACTGTAGTGCTAAGGCAAGACACCCGTAAGTAGGACCAAGCAGTGAAAATTTACCTTTTTGTCAACCATTTAAAACCTTTTTTGGGCACTTTGTTACTGCTTACAAAAGAGTCATACAAGGAATTGTAAAACCATACAGAAGCAGAATATAATCATTTCTTTGTGCGTTAACAACTGGTAATGAGAAACACTTCAGTGGCTGGGTTTTTATGTTTTTTTTTTTTAATTATCAGTTATGCTAAAGACTCTAGTAAAATTTATTTAAATCTTAACTATATGATGAAAGCTTTGTGAAGAATCTTTCTGGGCTTTCATGTTTCTGCTTCTGTGCACATGATGTGTCTTTTTTTAGCAGTATTTTCTTTCATTGAATGAATCTTTTTTCAGATGGACCAAAGATCGTCGTGTGGTGCTAGTAATGTCTAATGAACGTAAAAAGTGGATGACCATTCGTCCTCTTCCCGCAAAGAAACAAGTACCTCTGCAATTTGATGTACGTTAATCTGAAACTAAGATTTTAATTATGAGAATAGGTAACTGGAAAATACTTGTAATTGGGTTGGCTTTGCAGAAATTCCCATGGGAATAGTTGGTGGGAATATATTAAGTGTTCTACACAGTTCAGTCTTAGAAGGGCACTGATGTCATGTTTTTCCTGAAGACCTCTCTCATCACTGGAAATTAATAATTTGTTAAGTGATTCAACTAAGCTCTTACTATTTCCAGTAAATATTTCAAAAATAGTTCAGACATATCTGTGGTCTGGTCATGTCGTAGGAGGCAAAAAGCAATCACTATGTTTGCATTCAGCAGTTTGCTTTTTCTAGCTACAATATATGAGCACCTCACCACTCTCACAGTGAAGAAATTCCTCTTTATATCTAGCCTAAATCTGCCCCTCTCCAGTTTGTACCCATTACTCCTCATCCTATCACTTAATGCCTCTGTAAAAAGTATGTGAAAGGCTGGGTGAAGATTCATAAGAGGTTTTTGTATTCACTTTCTAGTTGTGCAATCATATTGCTTCAGGCAAGAAATGTCAGTATGATGGAAACTGCTCATTTGCTCACAGTCCTGAGGAGAGAGAGATGTGGACCTATATGAAGGAGAACAGCAGTAAGTAGAAGAGTAAATCTAACATGTTGTATATCTAATGGTTCTGCTTTTCATTCTTGTTTTTCAGTTACTTTTTAATCCATTTTCTTTTACTCTCTTTTGTAGTAAACCTTGCAGGTGCCTTTTTTTTTAATTGCAGTAAGCCCAGATTGGGTATTCAAAACCAGTATTAAATAAAAAATAGCTATATTATATATTTGTTTCTTGATGTGGTTTTTAACATTAGTTGGTATGATTTTTTTAGACGTCTTAGAAATAGTGAATTGATTGATGCAGCAGTGTTGTTTATACTCTGTATTATTATTTATATTCCATTGCCACGTGCACATGGTAGGGTTCTGTTGATGGACACAAGCTACTTCCATAAGAATTTCTGACACCCTCCCAGTGTATTTACTGGGAATTGCTATTCACTTTCTGTTGTGGAGTTGTTATCATATTAGTGTTACTGGGGAGTAATAGTCAAAAATCAGAAGTAATAAGTGACAAATTATGATATCATGATCTGCATGAAAGCAAACTAAATTTTCCAAAAGCGGTAGCATGCTTTCTGTTAGTACTTTGAAAGTCAGATACTGATACGCAGTGGCACAGTTGTTGTCAGTACTTTGTGTGCCCATTCAGATAATCTGTGTAGCATCTTACGTGTCCCCCAGATACGCAGAAATGGGGTTTGGTAAGTAGCCAGAGATTCATGGCACTCTTGGCTCATCTCTCTAAACTGTGTTAGTGTCTACACATGTCCTTCCTTTTTTATTTTTACAATAGGTGGGGACTGAATTATGCTTGCAGACTCAGTCATGTATCTAGTGTTCTCAAACTCTTGCTTTAATTGCTAATTACTTATTTTAGCTTCTGCTCTCATTAGTTCAAGACTTGGAGCAGTTGTATGACATATGGCTAAAAAGTCAAAAACCAGAAAAAGGAGATGATACAGCTGCTCAGGCAAACAAAGAAAATGGGAAGCAAATCCACATGCCGACTGACTATGCTGAAGTTACAGTAAGTAATCACAGGTGTAATTCTACATTCGCACGTGATTTGGGGTTTTTTTTGTTGTTGGGTTTTATTGCCTTTTTTTTTTTTTTATCCCTCCCCAGTCTCTAATATACATAGCTGTTCTTTTTTTTTGGTGCTTCCTTAGAGCATAGCTACCTATGCTAAATGGAGGCTTAAATTGACACTGTAAAGCAGTTCCTCTGAATCCTTTAAAGCCAGTGGAAATCATAAAATTCAGGTGATTATTTAACTGACTATATCTGATTGGGTAAACAACAATTTACAGACCAGTGTAAAGACAACATTCAACATGTATTAGGAGCAGTTTGGTGCTTGCAGTATTGAAATCTCAATGTTTTGTTTTCAAATTCCCTGTAAACCAGGTAGATTTTCACTGTTGGATGTGTGGGAAGAACTGTAATAGTGAGAAGCAATGGCAGGGTCACATTTCTTCTGAAAAGCATAAAGAGAAGGTTTTTCACACTGAGGACGATCAAAACTGCTGGCAGTATCGCTTTCCGACCGGATATTTTACCATTTGTGATAGGTATGTTTTTTTTAATATGTCAAAAATGCTGGAAAATGACAGTTGATAGTTTAAGCAATTATGGCAGTTATTAGTTTTGACACACAGCGTTTGTAGTATTTCTTGCTTTGCATACGTCTTTCAAAAACAAATTAAGTAATTAACAGTATTTTAATGTGTACTGTTACAACTTGGGGAATGAGAAGGTGCCTAATTGAGGACCTAAATTAGATGCTTGTGTGATGGTAATAAAGAGTTGCAAGTTTACTCCAGCAGCATGAAATATTGTTGGTATTGTTACAAGTTCACTTGGTCGTCTCCTTATTAATTACCTGTGGAACACAAGAACAGTACCCAGCTGGATAGTGATACTGGAGCTTTAAGACAAGTCATAATGATGTTGGCATCAAAACAAATTTTTTAGATCAAGTATTTGTTACTGTAAATCATTTATGAAAGTGTGGACGAGAACTTCGAAGACCTGTTGATTTTCCCTCGCATTGGAGGTATATTTTGCTGCTCCCTTTCATTCTGAAATGCAGCCTGTTACCTCCCTAAAGTAGAGGTTTCTGTGAAACTCTTTGAAGTTCTTTCCACTGCTGGAATCTTCCTGGAAAGCTAAAAACTTTGGAATCTACGTTCTAGAGTTAAAGATTCAGTTCTCTGGTACAGATACCTTTGCTACTCCATTTCAAGTTAGATCGTAAATGCTTAACAGATCTCAGTTTTAGCATCATCTTACTTTAAAAGTCAATACTTTTGAGATTAGTTTTTAGAATAAGTTAGTGAATTTAAAAACATGACCAGAAGAAAATCCCTAGATATAACGGTGATCATGATAATCCTATGAAAACGCTATTTGAAATCTGTCTTAACAGATATATGGCTGGTACTTGCACTGAAGGAAACAACTGTAAATTTGCCCATGGAAATGCTGAACTCCATGAGTGGGAAGAACGAAGACAAGTTTTAAGAATGAAGCTCAGCAAAGCAAGAAAAGATCACTTGATTGCTCCCAGTGATAATGACTTTGGAAAATATAGTTTTTTGTTTAAAGATTTAAACTAATACTGAGATGACACATACATGTTATCAGCTGGAAGCATAAACCAGAAAATTTGACAATAATAAAAAGCATGTGACAGAAAAGCTGCAGGTTTTCTGCTTTTATTGGCATATATTGTTCCTCCTGAACAGCAAAATATAGTAGATTTAGGGGGATTGAGCGGACCTGTCTATGCTCTCATGAAACAGAATGGTGATTAAAAAAAAATCTGAAGTATTATGTGTTTACTCACCTTCTGTTGGACAGAAAGTTAGGAAATAGAAGAGGGGGAAGAGAGGTAATAATATCTAGCAAGCCCCCTAGTATCAGTCATTCAGTTGAAAAACTTTTAAGGTATCAAGGTATTACAATACTGAGTGTTATGGGCTAAGAAGAAAATGATGGATGAAAATTCTTCAGATCTTTTAATGGAGAGGATTTGTTTAAAACAAAGTTTGCTACTTATCTATATGTAGGTTGCTAAAAAGGATTTTCTTATCAAAGATTTTAAACAAAATAACCATTTAACTACAATATATGTTGAATGGGTATTTTCTCTATTTGTATGTTTCAATATAATTTACTGAAAAAGGTTCTTGGGAAGAAAAAATGTATTAATTTTTGAAAATGAAGTAGTTAAAATTCTGTTTCTTGGTCTTTGCTGTTTAAATGATGATTTTGAAAGATTACACTTGTATGTCAGTATTGTGTATTATTGTATGGACTAATATTGCCTGTAATAAAGAGAACTTTACACAAAGCTGTTTTCTGCATGTAGCCTCTCAGGATTGAGATTTTTGTAAAAACAAACAATGATTTGCCTCTTAGCAAAAGCTTGAGCACCTGTAGTTTAAAATTGTGATAAGTTGGTATTTGTGTCTCCAGACGCTTGTTTGCAGTTTTCTGTATTGTCATTAACTCATTGCATTGCTAAAATAATGAAAATGACCAACTAACTTGGGAAGCAGAGAGGCTTTGTTTTCAGCCCTGCGACTGGCACTCTCTCAGCTGCAGGGTGGGTGGTATTTGAAGTTGCATTTCCTGCAGACCAAAGGAAATGGAAAATCCTTCCTGGCTGAGGTGACTTCTGACTGACGTGCCTTTCAGCTTGACCATGGCTGGAGCTTCTGTTTCATTTTAGCTTCTCTGCACATGGTGCTTTCAGGCTTTTTTTGTGTGTTTCCTTAATTTTTGGTTGTTTTCTTTTTTTAGCCTAAGCTTCTTTCAATCATTAATTCTAAATAGGTAAAACTATGTCCCCCTCCGCCCCTTCCCTGCTTCTCCCTCCTCTTGTATTTTTCTCTGTTACTGGCTTGATCTTTCATCATTAGAAGAGCTTTAAGAATGACTCTGGTAGTCTGAATGTAGTTGTTGACCATCTGTTGTGTCTGTAAGAGGTGTTGAACCAAAGTTCAAGCGATGCCCATGCACATGGCAAACCTGGAGGCCATGTCCCTTTCTGTTCACAAAATACAAGCACAAGGCACGTGAGAACACGGGCTGATGCTTTGGCCAGGGCTTGGGGTACATCTGGACCTGGTATGTGGTGGATGCACCGAGTCATCTCGGTAAAGAAAAAAATGCCACCTGATTTTTTACATTGTTTGTAATAAACTGAGCTTGAACTGGGGGGTGACGGGCACTTGTTTCTGTGATAAAGCCTGATTGTATCGTGTGCCTTTCAGAATCGTTTTCTGAATTCTAATGCTGTCATTGTTCAATGTAAGTGCTCTGTACATATTGGAACATTTAGACAGAACTAAACATGCAATCTTGTTCCCTGTGCATGGTGTGGAATCTTTCATGACTCGTGTGTGGGCTGCTGGGGCGCAGCTGCTGGAGGGGCTCCCAGGGGATCGCTCACCCGCTGAGCCTGGACCTTTAACCCTGGCCAGGGGGTGGGAGGTAGCAAACACCGATTCCTCACATGTTTTCACCTCGATGGGATGGGGTGGGGACTCGGCTGGCACTCCCCCCGATGCCCGGTTCCCCTACTCCCCTCAAAGTTCAGATTCTCCTCTGAGAAACACTTATTCACTGGTAAAATATAGAAAAGGATAAAGTCTTCAAAGCAAAGGCAATACTTTTGTTTTACAATTCAGCACCGAATCACATGCCCTTCTGAAAAAGGCATCCCATCTTACAAAAGCACTGGGCATATCGACTAGTTGTAGACAGAGAGCCATGGAAGTCCTCAAAGAATGTTTATTTTTTAAGTTTATCCAACCCTGTCTGGAGACTCCAGGTTCTCTCTTGACCCAAAACAACTCTGTCTCACAAGCCGACTAGGCACATCAATATATTCTCCCAGCCCTGAGAGAGGTTCTCCCTTGACCTAAAACTGCCACATCTTACAAGGCAACTAAGCAAATCAATAAATTCTTGCAACTCTGAGAGAGCATTTATTCTTCCAGGTTATTCATATAGTCTCTCTTGACAAAAAACAGATTTGTATGACAAGACAGTTAACCATACAAACCAGCTGAAGCAAAACTTAGGAGCTCGTTCTCACACCGGCTGCCCTCGCTCCCTGCCACGTGCCCTGCTCCCCTCGAGGCTGTTCCCCCACCCCCGCCCCCAACCTGTTCCCCCCCACCTCTTTCCCAGTTCTACCCTTCCTCTCTCACCGGTTCTCCTCCTCCTCTCTCCTCCGTTTTCCCCCTTATCTCCCCGGTTCTCCCCCGTTTTCGCCTTTCTCTCCCCGGTCCACCCCCCGCCCTTTCCCGGTTCCCCTCCCCTTCCCCCGTTTCCCCCACCTTTCTCGGCTCCCTCCCCTTTCCCCGTTTTCCCCGTTTCCCCCGACCCCCGTTTCCCCCCATTTCTCCTCCTCATCCTCTTCTCTCCCCGCTCCCCACCCCGCTCTCCGCCCCGCTCGGCCGTGGGGACGTGTCGGCCGGGGGTTGGCTGCCGGCGGCCCCTCCCCGTGCCGGCGGACGTGTCCCGTGTCCCTCTGTGCGCGCCCCTCCCCGCTCGGGGGGCGATGCCGGCATGCGGCGGCCCCGCGCCTGCCGCCCGCCCGCGGCCCCGCGCCGCCCTCATGGCGCGGCGGCCCGAGCTGCTGTGCGGGGCGGCCCTGCTGCTCGGCTGCGCCCTGCTCGTCGCGCTCAAAGTCACCTGCAGGTAATGGCGGGCGGGCCCGGCCCGCGGCGGCCTGCGGGACCAGGAGAGCGGCGCCGCGGAGGGGTCCCCGCCCTGTCACGCGGTGTGGGGGGCTGCGAGGTCCCCGCGGTGTCACCAGGGGCGGGAGAACTGGGGGTGGTGTGGGGGTCCCTGCAGTGTCACGGGGGTGGGAGAAGAGAGGGTGCTGCGAGGTCCCTGTGTCATCAGGAGTGGGAGAAGAGTGGCTGCAGTGGGGTCCCTGTGGAGAGTACTCGGGGTGCTGGGGGGAGTCACACGACAGAGAGAACTAGGGGTGCCGTGGGGGATCCCCACAGTGTCACGCAGTGGGAGAAGAGAAGTGGGGGGGCTGCGAGGTCCCCGCGGTATCACCAGGGGCTGGAGAAGAGGGGGTGCTGTGGGGTCCCTGAGGTATCACACGACGGGGAGAATAGGGGGTGCAGTGGGATCCGTGTGGTGCCACAAGGGTGGGAGAGGAGAAGTGGGGTGCTGCGAGGTCCCTGTGTTGTCATCAGGGATGAGAGAAGAGTGGCTGCAGTGGGGTCCCTGTGGAGGGTGCTGGGGGGGGTCACATGATTGAGAGAACTGGGGCTGCTGTGGGGGATCCCCACAGTGTCACACAATGGGAGAGGAGAAGTGGGGGGCTGCGAGGTCCTCACAGTCTTGCAGAATGGGAGAAGAGGGGGGTACTGTGGGATCGCCATGGTGTCATATGCTGGGAGAAGAAAAGCAGGGGTGCTCTGGGGTCCCTGTGGTGCCACAGGGATGGGAGAAGCGGGGCTGGGTGCTGTGGGGTCCCTGTGGTGTCACACGATGGGGAGAATGGGGGTGCTGTGAAGTCCCCATGGTTTCACAGGAATGGGAGAAGCAGGGGTGTTGTGGGGCCTTGTGGTGTCACACGGTAGGAGAAGAGGAACAGAGGTGCTTTGGGGTCCCCACAATGTCACAAGGGAAGCGGGGGTGCTGTGAGGTCCCTGTGGTACCACAGGGGTGGGAGAAGAGGGAATGCTGTGAGGTCCCTGCCATGTCACAGGGATGAGAGGAGATAAGCAGGGGTGCTCTGGGGTCCGCACGGTATCACAGGAGAAGTAGGGGTACTCTGGGGCTCCCACAGTGCCACATGGTGGGAGAAGAAGGGGTGTTGCAAAGTCCCGATGGTGTCACAGGACTGGGAGAAGCAGGGGTGCTCTGGGGCCACGTGTGCTCTCCTCACAAGGTGTCAGGGCGTGGTGGTGGGCACAGGGGTGCCCGCCCGCCCGCCCAAGGGGTGTTTTGTTAAGGAAGCCACCTGGAGAGAGTAACCTATGCCTCTTATTGCCTCAGGAATGAGAGGCACAGGGCTAAGTAAGATCCTTTCCTCGGCACGCTGAGCTGGCTGCACTGGTCGGGCAAAATGCTCTGGGTCATGGGTTGGTCTCGGCACCCCCTGGTCCCTCCACCTGATTAGCACAGAAAGGTGCTCCCAGTCTGGTTGTGCTGCTCTTGTGAGCAGGAACTTTATTCTTCATGGCAGAAGTTGCTTTGGCTACTGTTTGCCAGGAGCCTTGTGTGCGTGGGTACCTGGGACCAGGTAACACGGTAGCTGGAAGTGCAGGGACAGCTGGGTGATCCACGGTGGCACATTAACACCTTGCAGCCAGGCAGCTCCTTCCTGGAGCCTTAACCAGGATCTGAACATCCTGGGTTGGTTTTAGGTCAAGGTGACTGTTCAGTGCTTCAAATCGTGCTATATTAGTTTAAGACATTCTGCAGCATTTGGGATTTAATTTGGGGAGTGATGGAAGGCTGTGAGGATCTGGTTACTTATGTATTCTGCAGAATCTGACAAATTTTATTCCAAGAAACACTTGATTCACAAATAGTGCTTCTTAAAAATACTAAGGCCTTCTTATCTCACCTGCCCACAGAGGATCCATTATTTGAACTGAGGTGTATTTTAAGTCTTCCACTGAGCTGCTCTATGAGCAGCAGTGCCTGTTCCAGTGGTCCATATCACACAGCAACCAGATAATTCAGATGAAAGTATATAGCTCTTGCCATGTTACAGAGTGCATGCTGAAAGGCTTCTGAACTTAATTACCTTCCTGTTTTACTGTCTAGTGCTAAAATAATATATATTTTCTTTCTACATGTATAATGATGCTTCTATTTTCTTCCTATTCTCCTTTATTTATAACCTGCATGTTCCTTTCATTTTACTGCTAGTTGTGTTTGAAAGCTCACAAGTGGAATGTGCTTGGAATGCGCTTCTTGCCACCCTCTACTCTGTGCAGGAAGTTTGATTAGAGGGTTTTGGCTTTTCAGGTTGTAGCTAAGTAGACAAAATAGTATCACAAAGATATTCCCTGTTTTGTTGCTGTCAGAAATGTGGAAAATTCAAGTGTAAAAATTCCACATGCAATTTGGAAGATGGCTAATTGCACTTGTTAATTATGACTATAATGCATAGTCTCTCAGCCCACACCAGCATGGTTTGAAAGCAAGTCTCGGCACCAGGGTGCAGATACTAGCAGTGTGCATACAACACACAAAGTATGGAAAGGGAAAATTCCTTTACTGGAAGGCAATCCATTAGTGGGGTTTGAGCTATTGTAGGTTTATGGTGGCTGGAGGAATAGTCAAATGAAGTCTGAACTAACATGTTATTCTGAAAAAACTGTGGTTTAGAAACTGGATTATTTCTGGCACTATGCAAGTGATGTGAGGACGTGAGGATTGGGGAAGGAGTTGCTGGGTTGCTGACAGGGCTGAAGAGAAGGATCAAAGGTACAAGTCCACAGAAGGAACTAGATTTTTGGCCATCTGTGTGAAAACATAATTTTGTGAGTAGTGGAATTGATGAATTGTGAACATGAGGGACCAGGTAGTATTTTTAAAACTCTGTATTTTGAAGCAGATATCCTCTTTTACATATGAGTTTAGAATTTCCATACCTTTTAGAAAGTATATGGGGAGTGATTCTTAAATATTGACTAAATGTATACTTAGTAACCTGGAAATGACAGAAAAGCTGTGGGTTTCGTGAGTGTGCATTGTAAAAAGAAAGGTCTTTACAGACAAGAATGATTGTAGTTTGAAAATGTTGCATCACTAGGAGAAGGCTCAACTTAGGAGTTTGATGGTGATTGGGGATCAATAATTTTATCATTACTGTTAAAATTGTAACCTGAGATGTATCCAGTATCAGGTGAAAAGCTTTTTGTGTTAGCTTTCTATTTTGATCCAAGATGAAGAAATGCAGTTTTCCTAAAACTTTTTGTTGCATAAGGAATCGTGGCAAAATTGGGCATTACAGTGGTGTGGTCCAGTTTTTAATCTGACTTAGTCTAGTTAAATATAGCTAGTGGAAAATTTTGGAACTAGGAGAATATAAATAAGAACACAATCATTCACTTGCGTTTAAGGCAGTTTACACCCTAACAGCTCCTGAACACCTTGGAAATACTGCATTCTGGACTGTGTAATTGCTGATTTGATTCAAAATGGTTGCCTGATGATTTGGTTTACTTTCTTGGTATTACTGGTCAAACTAATTTCTCTTAAGAAACTTAAGCTGTCATTATCTCTTTAAATCAAGACTCTGTACTTGTTCATATTGTACTTACATTCCCTGAACGGTTTGCTGTCCCTGCTCTTATCAGCAAAATAAACTAGCACATATTTATGCATAGTACAATATAAAAGAATGGAAGTGTAGAGCACTTCAAAGCAAAGCATAAAGCAGAGTCATGGTCTGTTTCTACATATCACTTCACAAAATTCTATGACCAGTGTCTCTTCTCTTATCAGGGTGCTGTTACCTAAAGTACAAGTGTTAAAAGAGGATGAGGCCAGGGAAGAAACCCAAAGAAATCACTCTTTCTGGTAATTTTATGCTCTATAGCAACCAGCAATAAGAGTGTGAGCTAACATAGCTATAAACGTAGTGCATGGTATCACAGCGTGACTTTATAAAGTTTGTTAAAAGTGATCTTTAGATTTTTATAATATTTCATGAAACTAACTCAGATAATGTAAATTGTAGTCATTTGCATCAATTTCCAAAGTTTTGTCATTGCATGACCTTTGACGATTAAAAATTAGGGCTTTGGACACACTTCCTTAACTACTGCTCTCTGTAACGACTCTTAATTTCCTTCTTGCAGCCGAGCGAAAGATGTGACGATGCCAGCGAAACTTCCAGTGAATTTTTTCTCCACAAGTTCTCCAGTCATTGATCTTTTTCGAGGACAGTTAGAATATGCAGATCACCTTCGTCAGGATTCAGAAATTGTTTTGTATTTCTTCTATGCACCATGGTGTGGCCAGTCCATTGCAGCAAGAGAAGAAATAGAACATGTGGCCAGCAGATTGTCAGACCAGGTAACTCCAGAGAAGATACAGATTTTAAGCATGAGCTGATGCTAATTTCTGTCATCTTGTGGGAACCAGTAGGACTTGAAGCTCATATTTCAGGGTAACTCAGCCAGTTGTCTTAAATTTAGTTTAACATACAGAGTGTTAGAATAAATGGAGAAAACCTGTGATTCCTGCTCAGTTGTCTGTTATTGTTGCTCCTGAATGGGGAACTCTGCAGATTCCTTCTTGTAAAATGTTCTCAGATATATTCACCTGCCTTCAGAAAGAAATTGGAGGAGGCTTGCTTCTGCTTCCAGGATCCTTGGAGGTGCTGGTAGTCAAATAATACTGGAGCCATAGCATTGCTTTTTAGCAGTTGGTTACCTGTGACAGGTTACCAGGTACACCTGTCCTAAACACCTGCTTGTGGATCTCCACTCCACAGGAAAAAGTAATTAATACAGATTAAGACTAAGTTTAGTAAATTTGAAGGTTTTAGATTATGAATCGTAAAAAGTAGAAAGAAAATCATCCAGCAGGATTGCTGTTGCAGTGGGGCTTACAAAAAAAATACTGTGTGATAGAATTGAAAGGAGCAGAAATGGAATATTGAGTTGAAAAGACACTGGAAACAGCAGATGGAATGGATTGGAAAAAGAAGGTCACATGTTGGGTAAGGAAGGTCATAACAATGTACTTTGTTAGCTGTGAATTTTTACCTGGTTTGCAGGTGCTTTTTGTGGCTCTAAATTGCTGGTGGAACCAGGGGAAATGCAGGAAGCAGAAGCATTTCTTCTATTTTCCTGTGATACACTTATATCATCGGAGGTAAGATTACTTACAGTCTGGGGTTTTCATTGTCATTTTGGGAAAGAGATGATATATGAAATGTTGTGTTTTGAAAATGCTATGTTTATGGCTATACTAAGCGGCTGTAGAGAAGACAATTCTGAGTGAAGTTAATCATGTGTGCTACTTGGGTGTCAGTAACGGCTGTAAATGTCAGTTAAATGACATGCCACGCAATTCTTCATCCTTAAGGAAATTTTCTTTTGCCTGTGTATCTCCTGGAAATTCTGCCTCCAACGAAAAGTAAAGAATTCCGATTTCTATCTCAATTTCAGTTTTCCACTTGCTCTGTGTAGGTGGATTATATCAACTCGTCCCAATTTGTGACAACAATATAGTATGTAACTAAAGGCTGTTGAAGTTAGTGGAATTTAAGTGCATATTTAAATGGCACTATTTACTGAAGACTTTCTTCTAAATTTGAACTTTACGCTCACTTTTTTATGCTCCAAATGTCACGAGATCATTGTATAAAATTTTGTATAATCTCACTCCCTCACTTTGTTTTTTGGTATCTGTATCTATTAATTTTTTTCCTCTTTGTATGGAGCAGAAGGTAAGGAAACGCTTTCTAGTGCTGGGTACAAAAGAGCTGGATGTGCTGTAGTTTATCACTTGCATCTTACTTGTGTACTCTAGTCTTGAGCTGCAGCTGTCTTCCATTAGAGAGGCTGATTTTGGTTTTTTCAGGTGGTTTATGTAATTGAGAAGGAGAAATGTTCATTTTTGTCAGCTGAACTTGGAACATACACAGATGGTACTGGCATAAAAACCCAACAATCCCACTTGGATGTACATTGACTTAAATTTATTTGATCTTGAAATTACAACACATTAAATGGATACACTTGGGTATTATCAGTAACTAAACAGAGTTGCAAGAAGATACTATGTCAATTCATATTGTTACTGCATAGAAACCCTAAAGGGCAATGCACCCCTCATGCCTGAGATACTAAACCTCGAATGTTGTGTACTGGGCATGTGACGTGAAGCAATGCATGCTGTTGTTAAGACAAAGGTTTGTAGTAAACCAGTGTAGGATTTAGAGTAATCCAGTGGGTTCTAGAAGACCATTTCAGAGCACCTGAACATGGATATCTTAGCGCGACTTTGATATTTTTCATAGTATCTGCATGTATAAACTATATTTAAAAATGCATCACATTAAATTCTTCAATGGGAAAGGACTAGTTCCTTATGCTTTGTGCTTTTGATTTCATTTCAGACTGTGGTGCTTTGTCTAACCTAATGATAATAACTCAGAGACAGGTTTTCAGGGAGCCGGAGAAGCTATGCAGATGGTAGCCACAAAGCCTGCCTGCCTTCTGTTTTAGCACTACCTCATGTGGGGTGAGCTGTGCTATCAGATAGCTGGGGAAGACACTGCAGACTCACTGAGTCTGCTTATCGGCAGCGTGACTGGATTCATCCCTGCTTTATTGAGTGATGCTTGTGAAAGTCAGTGTAAGAATATTGCAGCTTTTTAGACTGATACTGCTTGAATTTTCTGAAGATTTTTAAAAATCAAGTGGAAATAGTGATGTTTTTCAGATCTGTATTTTTAAGTCACATGTGTTTATTTCAGACAAAGCAGAAAGAAATGCACATGACCATGTAATTCATGCATGTGTTTTTCCAGATTCTTTAATGGGACTCAGAGGTGGTCTCTGTCCCTTTGTCCCCACCAACACACTGCACCCACCTATAGACACTGCATAGGAGTCACTGCAGTGTCCGTGCTGTACTTTGTCTGGTAACCCAATTCTTCTGTCGGTTAGAGAAGCCAGTATTAATTAACACAGTGAGCAATTCCCTAGAGGCTGAGCATGCTGTCTATGTAATTCCTACCTCTGGCACACCTAGGAGGGACTCTTTCTATTGTGAATTTAAGTCTTAATGTTCTATTATTTTTTTTGGTACTAGTTTTGGACCAATTGAATACAAAGGCCCTATGAGTGCTGTTTATATTGAAAAGTTTGTTCGCCGGGTGATGACACCACTACTCTACATCTCGTCTCGATCAAAATTACTAGATTTCCTCTCAAATTTTGAGGTACTTGTCTCTCTTCTCTAGCTTTACCACTGTGGTTCAGAACGAGTTTGACTTGTTTCACAATTAAATTTGATCTGCTCCAAAGTGCTAGTTTATTTCCAAGATCTTGAAATCAGTGCCCTATAAATTTGTTAAAATAATAAAAATACGAAATGACAAGTTGATAATGTTGATTCCCTGTGTAGTGACTTTTATGATTTAGTAATATTCTTAGTTTACAGTACTTTAGCATGTAGATTCAACTAAGTTGTTACCTTGCCAAATAGTTACATCTGAACAAGAAAGAAAGGAGAAAACATTTTGCAAAAACTTTGCAGTTTTAAGTTGAGAAATACATAATCGTTGCTTTAATTTTTAAAGGAATATTATACCTTTCTAATATGATAAGTCTGTTAAGTAAAAGCAAATGTGAAATAATTTGAAATAACAGCTCCTACACACTTTGTGTGCTCTGACTTTAATCCATTAGTACATGGCTTTTTATTTTCTGTTTGTTGTGTACAGAGGTGTCAAGATTGGTAATAATACCAGTGGATTAATAATGCACTTCCAGCAGAACCATTTATAATCCCTTTATAATTGTTCATTTCTGTGGTGCACAATGGGAAAATACTATAATATCACAAAACCCCAAGCTATTAGAGCAGAATGGGAAACTGGACTGACAAATCGTTGCTGTAATAGTGGCTGAAGCACGTGAGGGGCTCTTCAGTGTCTAAGAATAAAACAGAGTTCCTGTTTGGGTTAGCATGTGTTCTAATGACTGGTTCTGCTGCAGGATGGAGCACGATCTGTGCTGTGAAATGAAAGCTGCCACAGCATAAGGGGATGCACACTAGTAGTTGCCATCTGTAGGCACTGTGCTGTTCACACCTTGGTTTATCCCTTAGGAACTATTAATGGGTTTAGTTTTCCAGTGTGTTAAGCGAGCACTGTGTGTTGGGAGTTGGGTGTCTGTGTCTGTCTCTCATGCTGATACTTTGTGTGATCCAAGCAGCTCTGTTGTCCTTTCACTGCTTCAATTTTGCCATTGTGAAACTCTGTTATTCTTTTGCCGATTTGAGGTTTTCAGTCTGTGTAGTGTGAATTATTTCTCAGTAGTCTGCAAAAGGTAACTAATAACCATTGTGTCATTAAGCTTAGACTTGCTTTGCAGTTGGAGCTGCGATTCTGCTGGAAAAAGACTAAGATAAAAGACAATTTTTTAGGGGAACCAGAAAATATATTTTTAAATACGCTTAGCAATTACTTTTATTTTAACTTTTTACAGGTTTATTTTAACTTTTATTTTACTTTTAATACTTTTATTTTGATGTTCAACCTTACCCCCTCCCTCTGCTTTGAATTCTGTGGCTCTAAACACCCAATCTGTGTTTAACATTCAGCATTTGTTGGTTCTGTTATCTGAAATGGATTAAGAATAGAGTCTGATCTGTCATGCTGCCCTGCAGTCAGTTAAGGCTGGGGTTCTTTCCCAGGCTGTGGCCCCAGGTCCTCAGTGTCTTGCCTCTCTGAAGTTAAACAAGATGGAGAGAAGGGGATACGAAAATAATAGCCAGCTCATGCTGTTAGGCCCATTTGTGAAACATTGAGACGTTGGCTTAGTGCAAGTTCAGGTGAGTACAGTAAGAAAAGGAAACACTGAGTAATCAGGTGCTGGGATGCAGAAGAAGCCTAAGGAATAGAGAATTGTATACAAAGGTGGGTGGATGAACGTAGACACAAAGGAAAAGTTTGTTTTAAACCAGAAATAAACATGTAGTTTCATCATCATTTTAAACACTAAGAATTGTAAATACTTCCTACTGTTTTATGAGCAAGTCTAGGAACTTTACCCCTTTTTGTCACCATCCAGGAGGTAACTTTGGTGGTTAAGAAGTGAAAAAGTTTGAGAAGTGGAGTAGAGTAAGTTATAGGAAGTGCATGTGTGGCAAAAACTCATTGTTATTTTGAGAACCTTGGTTAGTGTCTTCCTTTGATTTTTGGTATTTTATATATTAAGATCGTTAATTTTTGGCAGAAGGGAAAGTAGCAAAGACTATATAAAGGATAAATCAGAGCATTTTGCCCATTGTCTGCTGCTTGATTAGGTTTTTGTTATTTCTTCATTTAAAAGCTAGTTAATTTTGAAACTCAATATTTTCTGAAAAATTTGTCATTGTCAGTTTTGCTCAGACTGTTTTCTCGCTTAAAAGAGTTACTGCACCGTTCTCATCTTGCTACAAGGAAGTTTTGTTGTTGCTTGTCCATTTTCTGATAGCCAGGATTTGGAAGCCCATAGTTGTCCTTTACCATCTAATCTATGAAGCTTTTGATGCTTTCATCTTGTGTTAAAATTCTAGTAGTCCGATTTTGAAAGAGGAAGCATCTAGCAAAGAGAACCAGGATCTCTGCCCACCCTGAATTGAGTATTGAAATCCCTTAAATGTCATAGTGTGCTTGAACTAACAAGTACTGTAAAGTTACCAAGATAAGCAGCGATTTTGTGTAAGTTGGACCACACCAAGAGACACTGAAGTCCAGCAGTATCTTATCTCGTAACCAAACGTTAATTAGCATGGTTTTAGTTCTAAGAAATACTGATAAATAGAATCCAGTTAAATGTAAGAGCAAGTGTCCCTTCCTCGGTGGAGTAACGACTACCGTGAGATGCTGCTTTGATATCGCAAGAGGGCGCTCAAACCCCACGGAAAATAAGTAGTTCTGGTTGAACGTTACGCCTTTGCATTTTCTGTTAATATTTAAGGAGTTTTATGGTTGTGGAATGATAGTAATGCAAAACTAGAACTGTGTAAGAATTAGAATTTATTTTTTGAGAGTAAGGAAAAGCAGTTAAAATCTTGGAAAGTATGGGAAGGTGGAAGCTGGAGAAAGATATGCAGTTCCTGCCATAACTCCAGATACCTGTAATACCTGTAATCAGACTTCTTTTGTTTTCTCAGCTGCAAAGATTTAACAGTTTGATTTAAATCCAGCAGAACTGGGGTGTCACATTCCTCATCTGACTAACCCATCTGCTAGAAATGGCCTCATTCTTCTGAGGTACAGAGGAAGAAAACATACTGCTTCCATAGTTAGACAAAAGCTTCATTCACTTACAAAAGTTAAGTGTGCCCAGGAAGCTCAGTGTCTTATGGCCTGGGGAGAGGCTGGGGAGGAGTTGGTCTTTCTGGGAGGTAGCTGGCAAGTGTCTTAATAGGATGTCAGTTTTCTTCCTTGCTCTGTTTGTGTAGAAGTACTTCCTGAGCTTTAAACCAGCTGTGTAGGATCTGACCTAGAAGTGGATGTGACTTAATAGCTTGCTCTTGTGCGGGGTACTGTGGTACCTGCCTTAAGTGATGATGTGAGAATTTGCTTTCAGTTTCAGATTCACAGTGTTTTAACATCGTTAGAAGATGAACAGACTTTTACTGTTTAATCAATGTTTCTTCTTTGCATTTCTATGGTATAGAATTAGTGGTATGTAATATCAATTCTGCTCTTACTCAGAGATTAAGCATTCCTTCCCTCTTGCTGTTTTCTTTCCTGTATTCACAGATTAAGTGAGGCAGGAATTACCTGTCTGCATGTGTCTGAGGTTCTGAAATAAAAATCATCTCCCTTACCTAATAGCAATATAGACAAAGCATAAAAATAAATAACTACAAATTGGGAGAGAAATAACTCAATTGAGTAGTAAAAACATTTATCTAATTGTAAAAGCTAATCAGTAGCTGTTGGTTTGGGTTTTTTTTCTTTCTGTTCCCATTGCTTTGCATTTATTTGCCTTTAAGTTTTGGAGCTCTTTCATTGCATAGTCATTTAATACTGTCTTTCTGCAACTCTTCTGAGTCAGCTGTAGTTCTGATGATTCCTGATAAGCTTTGTAAATTTTGTTCCTCACCCTTGTCTTCTCCTTTTTCTAAATTGTTTATAGAAATGTTGAACTCTATGAGCATCAGTGCACATCCTGGCTGGCTGTGTTTGACTGTGGGAGAGCAATAACCTCTACCTGTAGTTTTCTGTTTTTTTAACTTATCTAGGAAATGAATTTCTGTAGTAGTCTGTATCACTGTAGTTTATTCTAGTGTGTTGGGGAATTGCATTATGCTGTGTTGAGCAGATCAGTCATCCATGTGCTTGCTCATTCCTTCAGAGGACTAGGATAGGCTTGAGGCGTGGTTCAGTAATAAATTCATACCAGCTGTTCTCCAACAAAAATTACTCAGCTGAAGATCTCTGTTAATTCTTACAGTTTCCATGAACTTGCTGTTCCGTAATTGTTGAGATTCTTGTCAAGTCTGGTATTTGTTTGATTTAATTGGCACCACACATCACTTTCCTCTGGAGTAGAGACCAAGGAAGAAATGGGCTATGCTACAATTAATAATTTTATATTTTATATATGAGTTTCATTAGGAGGTGGTTCTAATAACTCTTCATTACTGATGTCCTCAGGTTTGTTACAAAACCTTTCCTACAGACACTTGGTTTGAGACAGGTTCTGGAAGTTGCTTCATGGAAAGAAAAGCTCCAGTAAGCTCCACTTTAGCAATGCCAGCGCTCTTAATGCAATGTCTGTAAACTAGTCCTATGTCACGTTGCCATAGTTTATCCTCCCACTTTAGGTAGCAGCAAGTCATAATCCTGTTCAGCTGATTATTCAGAACAGCCTGCATGAAGATAGTTAACCATAACTCCACATAGATGGTTGCGTGGAAGCAGCTGATCATCAGTAACAGTTTGTATGTAGATACCCTCATAAAGTGCATGCAGGTAGCTATTGCTACACCAGGAGTTGTTTCGGAAGTTCTTACGTGAAAGGAAGAAGTGGGAGTTGCTACTGTGAAGCTCCTTTTGACACACTTGAATTCAAAATGAGGAACTTACTTACATTGAGATATCTCTTCTCTAGGCCTTCAATCTCACCTGTATGGAGCATGAGTCCATGTTAGTTGTTAGCATCTGAAGGTGTTCGATTTCCTTGAAATGAACAGAGTAGCAGGTATGAGCAGGTGAATGTCTTCATTCTAACAGAAGAAAAGAAAAATTTGCATGGTGCTTGTGAAGAGATACAGTGTTTTAACATTTTTGTTGTATGTGTAATTGCAGCCTGTAACAGGAAGGAAATTTTAATCTGGGATGATCGTTAAAAGGACAGATAGCTGATGAGGCAAATAGCATTAGCATGTATCTTCCTGCTGCAGTTTATTCTTACTAAAAAAAAACACTTTATAAAAATGTCTCATGGAAACATGTTATTCTTCACAATGTAGAAGTCTTAAGCTGCTGTTAGTGCGCAAAAGAACTGACAGTCAGAGTCAGAATGTTACCTTTTTATTAGCTTTATAAATGTTTCTAGATCTGACTTCTGGTTTCTTGTCACATTTTACTTTTTATCTCTTCTTTCATTCAGTATTTGGTGCCTTAAGTTGCTTTGTCCATTAATGGTATTCAAGAATTGTTTAGAAAACTGGAAACTAAAATTTTTATTGTCTTATTTTGATTGTTTCCTTATTTTGGTTCTCTTAAAGCCTTATTTTTTTTTAATAAGGGACTGGGTTTTTTCACTGTCTTAATCTGGTACTAGGAGAAAAAGATGAACACTAGTTACTAATTATTTATTGTTTGTAAAAAAAAGATCTGACTGCTATTATTTTGCTGTGTCTTATACTTCTATTTTATTTATACTTTTAGTTCCTTAGTAATTGTTATTGCAGAAGTCTCACTACCTGCTTGTATCTCATTTTTATTTATTATTTTATTATTTATCTCATAAGAATACTTTATGAATCAGGGTCTTGTGCTTACTGTGCATTCATGAAAGATAATTCCTGCCTGAAATGAACAGGTTATTAGTTGGAATGGGCAGTTTTGTAATTGGTGAGCATCCCAAGATTGTCAAATCATACTGAATTACCTCAATTCGTGTGGCTGGTGTGGTTGAATTCATATCAATAATGAGAGTTGCAGGCAAAATATATGTTCATGGTTCAAAAAAAATTAAATTTTTTTTTGTGCAAAGATTAAGGCGCCTCTAGAATACCAAATGAAAATTCTTATGTAGGAATATATTTGCCACACAAATGGGTGATTGGTGAGTTGGGAATCTTTTGTTCCACAGCAGTCCCTAGCCTGCACTTTATGTATCAGATGCTTTTTCTGTAGGCACTGGTGGAACTGGGAAACAAATAACACAACCAAATTCCATTCATTACTCTGTCCTGAAAGTATATAAAGGCGATTTGAGTGATGCATTAAAAACCATAGGAAAATTTGGGTTGGAAGGGACTTTAAAGATCATCTAGCACTTAATTCATAGGAAATTTTAATGGATTATATTTTGCAGAATTTAAAACCAAAACTTAATTCAAATTTTGGAACAAGAGAAGTATAAACAATACACACCTCTCTCTTCCAAGTCAGCTTCTGCCAGATTGTCTTCCTGAGTTTAATGAGAAGCCTTTCACGTTTCATTTCTGGCAAAGTCGATGGGCCTATTTAGGGATGAATCTTAAATTTTGAATTGTCCTTTTAGCAATTTGAAGGACTTTATGGATATGCAGGTGGGATATGAGGCTCTTAGAGTATTTTTATGCAGCCGGTCTTATATTGACTCTTGCAGGACGTGCTGAAAACTGTACAATGACTGATAGCTTAGTGATGGGATGATAAACTGGCTTAGCAGTTCAGGTATTCATCCACAAAATGTTTGAACTCTTATCTCATTGCACATTATATGCAAGGTAGTGAACAACTAAAGTGTTACTGGTTTAAGTTGTTTGTACTCTGAAAAATCACATTTTACATTCCAATTCTAAAAGAAGTCTTTATGGTTGTGGTTCTTACGTTGGTGCGGAACAGACTCATAAAATAGTTGCAAAGTAAATAGTAATTTTTTTTTATGATGTTTAGTACCTAACAGGGGAAGTAAGTGGTTTGAAACCTGTGCACCTACAGCCATAAAAACCGTCTCTCATACACAGCTTTTGAATGACAACTTTAGAACCGATTTCCATGCGATCTTTTAATATTAATTTTTTTCTTGCAGCGTAAAGTGACTTTTCTTCAGTTAACGTTATCTTTTTAAAATCTGTTGTGTTTTACTGTAGGCAAATAATTGCTGTGGCCCATAGAGCTGTACTTGAAAACTGCTTAACTAACTTGAATTCTTATTCTTTCAGCCTGGAGTTCTAGGATATTTTGAGTTCAATGCTTCACCTCAGCCACCCGGTTATTTAACATTCTTCACATCAGCTTTACATTCATTAAAGAAAGGTAAAAGCTTCATTTTAATAAACTAAGACATCTGTGAATGTGTTATATGTGTGGGCTTGAGTAGATTTTTGCAGTATTTGGTAACTTTTGAGTGTTTCTTATGTTGATACAATAATGAAACTGTCTTCTTACAGTGTGAGGATTGCCTGGATAAAAGGCTTGTTACGTATTTTGTGATTGGCCATCATGGAATTAAAGTATATGACATAAAGATACAGTTTCCTCAAAAACCTTAATGCATACCTGCAATCCATATAGAGCCATCATCAGACTAGCACTTACTTAAGTTGAATCTAAGAGTGTTTGTGTTCTGCCACATTTGAAATGTGCAGTTCAGAGGCATTAGGATGAACTTGATGTGCTCAGCACTTAGTAACTGAATTCAACAAAGTGCGTTTCCAGAGGGAGTTCTAGGGTTGGTAGAAGGTAGTATTGATCAGAAGGGCCTTCTCCTTCTGTTGTTTTGCATTCGTGATCTAAAATACAAACCCTCTTGTGTTTAAATATGCTGTCTTTGTAAATAAGTAATACCTTTTATGGGTCAGAAATTCTGGATAGAACTTTCTTAAAGTTAAGATTAGTGCAATTTATGGCTATTTTTTTCCTGTCAGTGAAGGATGGAAATTGATACCATAATTCTGATTTTAACTGTGTCACTGACTTGTTATATGATATAGAGTCTGTTCTCCTATATGTTATTCTGTAATTTCTCTATTTATGTGCTGGGATAGTTCTTTGCAATGTAAATATGAGAAGCGTTCTATCCTTGTGTGTACATATTTATAAATATGGAAATACATCTTTAAATACTATATATTTACTGTAAATGTACATTACCTAAGCTATATTCATACTTATTCCTTTTATGTATATCTCATCTTGGCTTTTGAGATGCCATAAGGCATAGCAAGGTGCATCTGCAGTACCAGATTCAGAATTCTATAAGCTAAAAAAGAAATTGGACAATTCAGGATAATATTCTGTATACTTTGAGTGCAGAAGAAGAACATGTTCTTGTTGCCTGTTGTTGTCATCTTTCTTCTACCACACTTAAATCACTAATATTGGCAGTTCCTATTCAGTGAGATTTCTGTGTTCTTGTTTGAAGATGGCGTTGTAAGTTTTTTATGAGAAAAGTTCAGTGTAGAAATTGTATTTAAAAACTGGAAATTTGCCCTTCTAGATTATCTTGGAACAATACGCTTTGGAGTGATCACAGATAAACGTGTTGCGAAGGAAATCTCCTTGGTGCATTCAGGCAGCGTGTATTTGCACAGACATGTCAACACATCTCTTGTGAGTATTGTGTGTTGCAGTGACTCTGAGACAATACGTGGAGATCAAAGCTCTGTCATAGTAGACCATGCATAATAAATGTTTCACAGTGCTTAGGGTACAGGATATTTAGGAACTGTACTTTTCTTACAGTAATACTATTGCTTTTTTACAAGTCAGCAACTGTTCTGAAGAGTAGCTAAGACCCAACTTGATTGTCAAAACAAAGCCCCTAAAACCCAAGAACCTCAGAAAAGACTACACAAAGATTTGTCTGTTGAAATTATTTAAGATAACCTTGCCTTAATTTATTAAAATAACCCTAGAAGCTGTGAGCATGTCATTATTACACTTTTTTTTCCATTCAGTAATAAGATCAGTTTTAAATGCAGTCTTGATGTTGGGATCTTAAAAAAATAATATGAAGTGAGCTAATGTGGTACATGTGTAATTGGGGAAAAAAGTTTTCTAATATGCCGTAAGTCAAGATATGTGATGGTACTGAAAGAGCCTGATCTCTTTCACTTATAAAGAAAATTTTTACTAGTGAGAAAAGTTAAGATTATAAAGATGATGTAAAAGAAAGGAGCTTCCCTGGTAGAATACTTTTTGCCTGAAAGATTGTGTGGGTTGCTATGATCTGATGAGCATTTGGAAAGTTTTCCTGAAGGGAAGGTATGTGAAATGCTGAAGCTCACTGAGTTGTGTCATTGGATTTAGAAAGGGTTTTGGGCATTGCAGTGACAAAGCATGCCACATTTCAGAACTATATTCATTGCTAGACCATATCTTTAAATGAGGACAAATAATTACTTTTTCCCACCTTCAAGATCTACCCAAATGACATCATGAACTACACTGCTGAGAACATTTGCAAGTGGGCTATAGAAAATCGAGAGATGCTCATACGCTGGCTGAGACCACATGGTGGAAAAAGCCTTCTTCTAAACAATGAGCTGAAGAAAGGACCTGCGCTTCTCATATTTATACCTTACAATCCCTTAGCAGAAATTCATCCTCTTTTAAATGAAGTAAGTGAAATAATTACTTTTCTACTTAGAACATACTATAACTTGAGAACTCTATTTAGGGTTCTGAACTTAACTATGACAAATATATCACTTTATTTCTACATTCCTACTATTGAATTTTGTTTAAACGCACATTTTCTCAAGCTATATTGCCACAACTCCCTTAGGCTGGTTTGCACCCCACACAATATGCCTTTGTCTCACATCGGCAGTTTAGAACTAGCATTTAACTCTTTTCCTCGACTCCCTCCTTTCTGTGGTGAGTGCTGTGTGAGAGACACAGATCTGTGATCATCTGTTCCAGCGACATAGTTCAAAGGGGAGGTCAAGAGTGTATCTGAGTATTGCAGGGCTTGTGCTTTGTCCACCCCATTCTGTTTTTGCTCTCCTTTCTTCTTTCTAGAGCTGGTTACATAAGGAAGAATGGACCTTTACCTAAAACAGGCAATGTTCTGTGAAGTATAGCCCAGTAGGAAAACTACTCGGAACTAATCTGATTTTTATATTCTATGTGTTCCTTAGTTACCCTTCAAATTTATCTTCCTGTGCTGTGATTTCCATTTCTGAACTTCCTAGGACAGGAGTTTGTGTAGCTGTGCAGTAAATGAGAGGGAAACTAAGTTGGCTGAAAAGAATTCTTTTTTCCCTGGGCTATTTTCTAGCTAGAACCCATCGTCCCATTTAGTAAATCAGACAGCTGCACATCACAGTGGTGATTACATAGTACTAAGGACACAATAAAAGGTAGTCTGATACGAGACAGAGTTGGGGAGACCTTTGTGGAAAGAGTGGATAGAACTGCGATTACTCTTGTGCTAGCATGTCTTATTTTTTTCAGACTGAATTCAGTGGTGCTTGTCACAGATTAAACATTCTACTAACAGGTAGAATATAGTATGAGGAGTGAGGTTTCTTTTAAGTATTTAACGGAGTGTTTTCAGTATGAAAACATGTAAAAATAAATTCTTAAAAGATGGTGACAAACTTGCTATAGACCACATCCCTCCTAGGTGGGATACTGCAGGATCCCTTTGATTATTATGATGATGCCTCTCAAAACAACCTTGTGTAAGCAGCATGTATATGTTCGGTATTTTGCTGTGTTTAAAGTGGTAGGCATGAAGGGAATTACTCTTTCTTTTCTTCTGTGTTCTGTTATCTGCTAGAAAGGGAATCCCTCCTATAGTCCACACACATGCCTTTTTTGTTGCTTTTTCCCCCTTGGTTATAAAAATCAAAACGGTGATGTCACACAGGAATTTTGTATTGGAAGGCAGGCTTTGGTCTTTTTTTCCTTCTTTTTTTTTCTTTCTTCTCCCAATAAGTCTCACAAAGTACACCTGCAGTGCAACAACTACATGCCTGGGGCTGGGAAGATAATAGCAACTGTTGCAAAATGTGTGCATCACCTATACAAAGAACTAGTCTGTGTTCCCTTTTCGTACAGGAATAGGTTTATTTTCTTCTTGTATTGGAAAACAAAGGAAATTCAGGAACCTGCACTAATCAATGCTTCATATGGTGTGATTTAACCTTAAAATGTGGTGTTATTACACTGTGATAAATGTGATGTGAAGAAGACTTTGGGATGAATGTAGTAGTGCAGTGGGTTTTAAAAATTTAAAGTGGCTTTTTGTTGTTCTGCGTGTTTAATTTCTACTTGCTGTGAAATATCTGAAAAATTAACTTTGTTATTGTCAGTCTCCTATATTTTTTTTGTAAGAATGAAGAAGAGTAGTCAAGTTTGTTTCTGAAATTCCATATCATCTCTAATTGTGTAGATGTTGTTAAACGTGCAACAGAACAGATAGTTGCATTAGAGTGACCTGTGCACTGTTAATCTTGCCTGGTTTTCTTCCCCTTGTAGATTACCAAAGTGGCCTTGGAATACCACAACTGTAACAAAAGCCAAGCAGCTGAGCAGGATCTTCAGCACTTAGGCGACACTGATTCACCAGCTTTTGATTCCTCTGTACCAGATGCACATATGAAGCTACCAGAAACATTTTCAATAACCAAGTACCCCTGCTGTAACACAGTGGTGCTTCCACAGTGGCATTCAATATCTAGAACTCACAATGTCTGTGAGCTTTGCATCAACCAGACACTTGGTGTCAAACCAAATAAAGTCCATGTGCCACACTGTAACTTTTTAGAGATAGAAGCAGCTTTGGACTCTTTCTACCTCCAGGAGCATACCTTTTTTCAAGTTGTATCAAATACCATAGAATGCAGCAATTTCTTAAGTTTCTACAGTCCCTTTAGCTATTACACTGCATGTTGCAGAACAGTAAACAGGCATTTTTTAAGTTTCATTAGTTCTGAGAAGACCATCTTTCAGACCCCCGAAGTAACATTTTCTTCCCATGGGAAGAAAGATAACACCCAACGTTCTATTCCTCATATTGAGGATAGGAATTATTTTATTCCTGACCATATTACTGACACTAACATTACTGGTCTGAGCTGCAGGACCAACAAAACCTTGAATCTGTATCTACTGGATTCAAATCTTTTTTGGATATATGCAGAGAGACTAGGAGCATCAAGATCCACTCATCTTAAGGAATTTGCTGCCATTGTTGACCTGAAAGAAGAAGTGCACTATGTCCTGGATGAAAATCAGTCCCTTGTTGGATCTACCCTGGGTATGGTATCCACTATAAAAATGCTTGAAATACGAAAATTGAGTTTGCAAGTAAGCTTATGAATGGAAAACTTAAAGTAATTTTGACAAGTGACTGCTTTTAAAGTCATTATTACAGTCAATATTGTGAATCTTGGTTTATTCTGTTTAATTTATTTAGTAGTTAACCAAGGAATAGAATCATGTTCTACGTGACCTAAGTTTCATATACCAAAAATAATTTGGTTTAGAAGTTGTGAACACTGACTGTGATTCTTGATTTGCCTGATATATTCTAAATCAATTTACTTGTGGAAAAAAAATTACTATGCATATAACGCATTTGAAATTACAAAAGACATTTGGGTGTTGGTGTTTGTTCAGCTGTTCTGTGTACTAAAAATATCCCAGAATTTTGTGGGATACTGCCCACTTAGAAGCAGAGCCTAGCCCTTCCTCTTGTGCTTTGAAACCAACCTATAAATTGTTTTAAATTTATTTTGAAAAGTGTGTGCGTTTTCAAGGTAGAGCGCTGAAGTGGTTCTGGCCAAATCTGTCAATGCTCTGAATTGGAGTATCAAAAAACCCTAATAAACCAAAACCCAACCAGCTCAACAACTGCAATTCTGATTTCTATGCAAATTATTCAGTAAGACACAACTTGCCTAGGCACATATGTTGACCTATCATGAGGATGTGCAAAACTGAGTCCACCTTCAGAAAATACAGGGGGTTTTAGTGTTAGCAATGTAAGTAAACGTGGAAGTAAATTCAGGTGAGAATAGTATCAAAATAAATTGTTTACAGGTATATCAGTGTAATTCTTATAGTGTTAATTAAATTTCCATTTTTTGCCATAAGTCTTTACTCAAAACTGTGCACAAAGTAAGAATGAACAGCTACGTTCTTATTAAAGATTCCATCCAGCCCTGCTATCCTGTCTCCGTCCCAGCCGCTCAGAAAAACACTATGGAAAAACAAGCAAAAGGATGTTTAGGAAAAATTAGGATCAGAGCGAGGGGATACAAATTTCCTTCCCCCTTCTATTCCCAGTGCTTTCTGTCTCCAACTTTTTTTCAGGTCATAGGATTTCCTGAGCATGATGAGGTTTTCTCTGCTGAGTAAAACTCAGTATTCTATTCCTAGTCATTTGAACTTCCGGAAATTTTTTGCTTCTGCGTATTTTGTTAAGGAGTCGCTGTGATGTATGTTTGGGGTTTTAAAGATTTTATTTTACTTCCTTAAGCCTCCTACCTTTGATTATTTTAAAATAACAAAACAGATTTCTGTTTAATGCCTTTAGCAGGTTCCAGTTTTTACAGATGGTCTCTAAAACTTCAGGAGTGTGGGGTTTTTTTAATTAGCCCCCTCCTTTCAGTTGTTATTTAATCATGCATAGATATTCCAGATATGGACATCTGGAAAGAAAAATAACTATTTTTTGATCTGATGTGAGAATTTAATGAAATGCTGAATAGTAATTATAAAATTTAGTCTACAGCTGTTTGCATTTGAGATAAACCTGATGGCCTGGTATTTTGTATGCATGCACAAAAGTGCCATTTTTCTTAGGCCTAGTTTTTAGACTGGAAATACTAGCACAAGAGGTTTCTATTTGATCAAAGAACTATTTTTAGTCTGGTTGATATTACATCTTTTTCTTGATTGCTGAATATTCTTATTACATAATGCAGAGAATAATATTTCTATGTCTATATTGTAAAGCAGGATAGAGTCAATATCTTGTAGCAATTTAGAGAGCATGGCCCAAGCTCTTAGCAGTGTAGTTGAAGACTCTGGAGCTGGTTTTAAAATTTTACTGCTGGTGAGCTACTGTTAAACATCTTGCAGCTAAGGGGAAAGTTGAATGAAGAGGAAGGTGATCACTGGTAAACTGAATGTGATTGGTTGCGTTGGCATTGGAACAGTACAATCTAAAGGTCTAAGGCAAAAAAGAGAATTACAGGGCAAGTAAGTAAAAAATAAAGAATAAAGGCAAATAAATGTGGGATTAAGAGGCGCCTTCACAGTAAGGGCCAAATACTTGAATGCTGTGTAGAAAGGGAAAAATGGTGAGAGGATACTATTTGTGACTTACTAGGTGTGTGGTTACATTTGAGGGAAGAGAATTTTTATTGTAATACATTGATAATAGTAGAAGCAAGATTAGAGATTAGTGTGCAAAGTGAAACAATGACTGTAATGAGCAAAAACAAAAATATAGGAATTTTATCTTGTTTTCACATCAGTAGTAGTTACTCCAGAATACAAAACATAAGACCAGGTTTGAATTTGTATTTTCTCTAAAAGTTCCTCTGAATTCCAAAGTAAATCTGCCAAAATCACATATTTGTGAAACTCTAATAACTTTGTTATATATTGATTTCATTTCAGAGACCTTCATAAAAAACTTCAGTGTTCTCTACAGTCCCTTGAAAAGGCATCTTGTTGATGACCCTTCAGTCCATTTTCATGAACAGCGTGTCATCACAGAAGTGACTACCAGTACCTTTCATGATACCGTGTTCTTGAGTGAAAAGGTACCTTGTTACAGAAAATATTTCTTACAGATCCTTGCTCAGACTTTTGGTTATTTTGTATCAGTTCAGAAGTTTTGTGGGGTTTTTTTTAAAAGACAATTCAGAATAGTGTGATCTTAAGTAAATCTGCAGTAGATTATCTTTGAGTCTTAAAATAATGAAAGTCAGTACAACTGACTTCCTGACAGGTTTGTGTCACAGTTAAAGGTTTATTGGGGTTTGGGGTGGTTGTTTTGGGTTTTTTTCTGGGGGAAAGAGGTGTGGTTTTTACCCTCTGTGTTTGAAATGAACCCAAACTACATAATCCAAACAATCCTATTAATTTTGCCTTTCTTTATGGAAAGAGAATTCCCTGAGGGTTTTTGTGTTAACTCAGTAGACAGAAAGCATCAGGAAACAGCTTATAAAAAAGTATATTAACATTAGGATATAGTTTCCTTTGACGTTCTAAGGGTTCCAAATTTTAGATGTTGTGAAGACTAGACTGGAATGGTTGGACTAGAAGATCCGATGGGTCCCAAATCCGATGGGTTCCAAATTTTAGATGTTGTGAAGACTAGACTGGAATGGTTGGACTAGAAGATCCAATGGGTCCCAAATCCGATGGGTTCCAAATTTTAGATGTTGTGAAGACTAGACTGGAATGGTTGGACTAGAAGATCCGATGGGTCCCTTCCAACCTGGTTGTTCTGTGATTCTGTGACTATTCTTATGCAGCCAATTAACTAGAATAAATAATCAAACTTTTCTCTCTTTCATTTTCCAGAATGTCTTGCTGATCTATTATGCGCAGTGGTGTGGATTCTGCGCTTCTCTTAACCATGTCTTTATTCAACTTGCTCGGCTTTTGCCCTCAGATAATTTCACTGTGGCAAGGTAAAAAAAGATTCCAATTTCTACTCTCTAGAATAATGTAAGTTCATTGAGGTCATCAGCCTAGGAAATAAATACTTTTCTTTTCTCTACAATCATGCTATAGTAGATAGGAATGTGATGTGCTTAATTTTTCTTTACATCGTTTCATTTTCGTCCGAATTAGATTGTTTTCAATCTTGCTGCAGTAGTTATGCAGTTTAATTAAAATGAATTTTTAAATAGTGCAATTAACCTTGATGCTTCCTAATTTCGGGATGTGAATCAGTTCTTACCCTTCTCTCTGATAATTTGTAGCAAATAGCTACCTCCTGTTAGACTGTACTTGAGATGGGTAAATTACACATTGTTGTGGGTTAACATTGGAGGGCAGCTAAGCATCTCACCAGTCACTCGCATACTTCATCCCTCCATCCACAGGGACAGGGGAAGAGGAAAGGAAGAATAAAACCAAGAAAACTTGGAGGTCAAGATAAAGCAAAACAAATTGATTAATAAGTGAAGGATAAGTGAGAGAGAAGAAAGCAAAACAAGTAATGCAAAGGCAATCACTCACCACCTCCTATGGGCAGATCGCTGCACAGGTGGTTCCCAAGTTAAAAGATGGCTTAAGACCCCTCACCCCCCCCCTCTTTTCCCTTCCACTGCTGAGCATGGTGTCACATGGTATGGAATAGCTCTTCGGTTACTTCAGGTCATCTGCCTGCTTGTGTCCCCACTCCCCAGTGTATCCTGTTTGGGGCAGAGTGAGAAACAGGTGACCTTTGTGCCACGGAAGTGCTGTTCAGTGGTAACCAGAGCGTTCCTGTGTTACTAACACTATTGTCATCACAAATCTAATGCATAGCACCAGAAATGGTACTTTGAAGAAAATTACCTGTGTCCCAGACAAGCCCATTTTATAGATATATATTTTATACATGTATACATGTGTATATATATAAAAGGCGTGATTTTGTTTGGCATTTCCCGGGTTTTTAATGTTTCAACAGAATGTAAACATTCTTGTTGATGTATTTGATAATACAGCAATACTTAAAATGTCTGTTCTGGTTGTATGCTTGTTGCATTCTACTGAACTTAGTCCAGGAGGCAGCGTGTGATGTATGTATGTTCCTTTCTACGTAGAGCTTTAGGAAAAGCTGTGCATTTTAAGAACATGCTTGTCCTTGGTAGAAGGAAAGTAATTTACTACCAAAACGACTTGTGGGGAAAATATTCATAGAGTTGTTCTTATTAATGAATAGAAAAAAAACTTAGTCTAGCATTGAAACATTTAGGCAGGTCATTCTGTTTGAGAGAGGTCATTCATTATGTACATGTTCATTATATACAGAGTGACTGCTGTTTAATTGCTGAGTGACAGCAATAGGAGTTATGTACATATTTTTTCTAGCAAAAAAACCCTCCCACAGATATCTGAAACTGAGATTCATCATCCTGAATATTGGTAATAAATTCTGCTGACTCATATGCACAACATATTTTTTACATACCATGTTTAGATTTACTTTCATAGATACTTGGATTTCCTTCTTCCAGATCCCTAGAATGGTGCTTTACAAGAAAATACAGATTGTTTGTTCATATGCCTGTTCCTTTCATCAGTGTGTCTTTTCTTAACAGAATTGATATCACTCGAAATGACCTTCCATGGGAATTTATGACAGACCATCTCCCAACCATTCTGCTTTTTCCTCATCATAGGTAATGTAATTCTTTTCCCCGTGGGTTTTTAACTTTCATTTTGCTAAGTTATAATAATTATCTGGTTACGTCTTAGAGTAAAAAGCCAAACAGTAATTTATTTCCATATATACATTCTTACTTTATGCATATTCTAATTAAAAAAACACCACCAGGAAAACAACACACCCTCCCCTGACAGACATGGATAAGTGGTGGTCTGCAGACAGTGAATGTGCTCTCCTAAGGTCATTATTTAATTGTTTGTAAGTCTTCCTTTATGAACAGCAGCATTACTAACGTTACACATTCTTAAAATAAAAAAAATTGAGAATCTGAGTGCTGAAGGAAGGCTTATGCATTCTTTGGAAATATTACTGTGTATTTTTATTTCTCCCTTGCTCCTTTGTGGTAGAATGAATGTAGTGTAATCAGAACCAAAAAAAAAAACCCAAACAACTGTTATGAATGTTATGATCAAGTAGAAAGAGAATAGGGGATGGAGTGGAAAAAAAGGTAGTGAAGAAGCAGAAGTATGACACAGTAACAAAATGTACTTGAAAATGTTCTCAAAATTGCTTGGAGATTGTATAGAACTACCTGGAAGATTGTCATATTGCATGACTAGAAAAACTGGAAAACCTATTGCAAATACTTTGGGGAGTTTATTGAGCTGTTCTACTGCAGTGTTCCTTCAACATAAGATTTATTTGAAATTTAATTTTTTGGCTACTGATATTTCAGATCGTGTGATACAGGCTTCAAGTGAGAGCCATGCTTGAAAGTAATTTCGTGTAAAAACTTAATGTGTAAACTAACATGGTGGTTATTAAAATGTCTTTTTTCTTTCTTAAAACAACACTTACTACTTCACTCTTGTGTGTATTGCCAAAATATTTTGGTTTTCATTCTTACTCGGTAACAAGTGCTGGACTTCTCACAGGAAAAAAGCCACAGCAAATGTGTTGGCATTCTAGAAACCTTGTGTTATTTCTTTCAAGCAGAAAACAAATGAAGCTTCAGTGGCAGTTTAAATGCCTACAAAGGAAAATATCCAAAGGAGATGAGCAGTAAAACAAGGTGTACGTGCTGTTGAAGTGAAACTATATACAGCAAGCAAGACCTCTGAGAAAGAGCCAAGAAGTAAGAGCATAGGACAGGGAAATGTAGTTTCAAGGATATGGCTAGGATTGAGAAAAATCCTAGAATGATGAAAGAAAGCTGAGCTGGAAGCATGAATTGATTCATGCAGATAAAGGCAAGACAAAGGAGCATTGGGTAGAGAAAGGCACAAAGGGTCAGTTAAAAAATAGGAACTCTAAAATTAGGGGTGTAAAAGGAGAGTACAGTTAGGACTGGGATGGGACCTAGACTGGCATACAAGGGTCCTGAATCCTACTCTTCCTCTACAGGAGGGAAAAATTCTGAAATCCAGTCAAACCTGTGAGTCATTTCTGCTTTGTACCAGTACACACAGTGGAGGTGCATCCAGCTGAGGAATAAGGAGACATTAGATGCAAGAGAGCCACATGCTTTCAAAAGTGCTTGATTTATCTTTTCAGGTGTTCTTGGTGTTACATGTATGCCATGTGCTTTAGAAGTGATTGACCTTGGGTTTTGTTTTTCTTTTAAAGAAGATTAATATTTAATCTTATGCAGTTAGTTTTTATAGAAAGGAAGTGAAAACAAGCACCATAATAAATTCCTGCATCTTTGCAATGTAAAATAAAAATTTTGATTTCTACCCTTCTCCCTCAAGAACTCTTATAATCAGCAGATGATAATTCAGACTGTTGATACTGTGCAGTGTTCCCTACCACAGAATCTTTAAACTGGTGCCTTAAGCTTTGCAATTGTAAATTAATGTTTTAATTCAGTAACGAAATAGTTTCATTTGTATCAGTTCTGAGTCATCCCAACTTCCAACTCATCATTTGCCCTACTTTGTGCAGTAAGCCTTGCACACATCAGGTTCCCTCTGCTGTACTCCTCCATCTCAGTTCCAGCCCTTCTCTGTTCTGTTAACTGAGCAGGAACTCGGCTGTTGTAAGTCAAGGTGTGTACCCAGCTATATAAAGGCACTGTTACGTTCATCTGCTACATGGCAAGAGCTGCAGTCTTCAGTGCCAATACCTGAACCCAGTTACCTGTCAAGTTCTGTTTCCACTGGGTCTCAGCTTTGCACATTTTCCAGCATGCAGACTCTTATCTCTCATTTGCACAGTCTGTTAGTTCTGGCTGGCTGGAGCGGCTGCAAGCAGGGGACCTGCTGGTTTAAAGATAACTAGTCTCAGTTTAGGTTGAGATGAGCCATGTGCGTTTCATCAAGTGCTGTTGACAGCTCAGACAACGAGCAGTGGTAGTGCTGTGCTGCTGTATCTTGTCCCTCACGTGAAGTGGCATAAGCTGAAGGTCTACTAGATCTAAGTCTATTAAAAACCACTGGAATGCTAATTGGATTAGTTTTAGGGCTGGAAGACTAATGTTAGAAACTGATTCCCAAATAGTGCTGTGAATACAGCTGTAAGACCTCTTTCTCGTTAATGACCCTCACATACTATTCAGAAACTTGAGTCAAGTGACTTGCCCTCCAACATTTGAACAAGCATCTAATTTAAAGAACCATCCATTCTAGGGGACAGAATGAGGGTCGTTTATAACATGGTAAAAAGGTTTGTCCTGAAATATTTTGAAGCATAGCTCAAGCAAGCTTTAGAACAGTAAAACAATTTATGGTAAGTGAAGCTTCCTCTAATGCTTGTCATCTTCCCTGTGTTACTACGAAGTCCTAGGGTGTTCCCTATTTCATAGGTGCTCATTTTGCTTTGGTTGGTTTTCCAAAGCAGCCCTAGACTGTCTCTGAAGTGACAGACTTTATAATTTTAGTAAGATTGGTTTTGTAATGTTCCAATTTGTTTCATAAAGGTACCTTGCCTATTGGCATTGTTTTCTGCTTTTCCTTTCCAGTGTATTTTATATTTTGCTGCATCTAGGTAATCAAGAAAATTAGGTTTTGATAGTATTTTTATTAACAGTAGCACTACCAGAGTAGTCGTGTATTGGTTTTGAATATAAAGGTGTTTGCTATTTAGACTTTCCTGTGCAGATCCTTATGCATTTGCCTTCTGAGACAATTTTTGCAAATTAACACTGTTCTCTGTTTATTTCCACCACATGCTGTTAATGTTTTGTTTTGCTTTGTTTTAAATAGCCTTTTAGCTTTTCTGATACATACTGTGCTTTTAATCCATAAGAATGGATGATGACATAGAAAAATATTGCCACTGTATAATGAGTCAATTATGTCTTGGTGCAGGCTATTTTTTGCCTAAATCGTGTCATGATTCATTAAACTTGGATGTGAGCTGATTGTCAGCTGAGAAACTGCTGATGGCAATTATAAGAGTAACTTGGTTGATCACCAGAAGTCTGCAAGGGAAGAAAAGTCATGTCACTTATGCTTACAAAAATAGTTTGATTTTGATGAACAGGAGCCTCATCTGGCTGAAGTTCTTCAATTATTGATAAAATGTTTTATCTGTCTTCTACCTGGAAGTAGTTCTCAGTACATTAAACTAGCATGTGTTTACACCCCGTGTGCTAATAAGTTGGATTTCACAGAAAGCATTTTTGAGACAACTGTAGTTGGTAATAGAGGAACTCACTCCCCTGTTCCATATGCACAGTGTAAGGAATTTGAAACATACTGTTGCACATGTGGTGACATTGGAGTTGTCCACAGTATGTGTTGTACAGCAGTGGTAAATTTTGAGGCTTTAGGCATTATACTTGTAATTAGCTTTCTTGCATTGGAATGGTTTTTGTTCAGGTTTATCCTTTTTCTTACTTGTGTAATTAACTCATGTCTGAATGTATGCTTCATACCATTAATCTGGTTATGAATTTGGCAACTGGACAGTGCTTTTCATCTTCTGTTTTGATGGCACCTTAACGAAAGGGAGAATATGCTTCTGACTGGCACAGGCTAAAGATCAAAGTGACGACCTATTAGCCTCCTTCCCCGTTAAACATACTGAAGTTGTCAGTAGCTCTATTGCAGTACTCAGGAGTTATGATGTATTATCTGCATATCATACTGGAACTGATTCAGAAAGAGAAGGTTAAGAGTTTCTGGGTAGTCCTCCAAGGAAGGTTTAGCCTCCTGTGTTTTGTGGTAGGAGTACACACATGGTCCAAAACCAGGGTAATAATTTTATCATTTGGCACAGCTGGAGGTTATAGGTGTGTCTCAGTGGATAGTAGTCGTCTTGAGGAGGAAATTGAATACTTGCCCTAGTCCTGAAGAAGCTTAAACTGTTTTGTCAGGTTCAGAGTAACAGGTTATGCTGCTGCAGAACGCAATGGGCCTACTTATTTCTACTCTGAGTGGTATTCACAGCTGTGTAACGTGCTTCAGAACTTTGGTTTTCTTCCTTGATCACCTCAGTAGCAAAAAGACAGAGTAGAAAGGGAAACAAGTCAAAAAGATGGGGGTTTGACAGCAAAACAGCCTTGCTACTAGTGACTGCTTACTGTTCAAAAGCAAACTTAACATTTCTCCTCCTTGTAATACCTTTCTGATGTTAGAATACATTAAGCTACTTCTTCCAGGATAACATCTATAGGCTCAAAATAGTAATTTCCCATTAGGTAGCTTTATACATCTGGACTTAACATCTAACAGTGCATGTAGAATTAGGAACACTTGCATAACTCTCCTCCAGCTTATTAACAGATGCTAATATCACTATGCTTCAAGCTTATAACTGGGATTCTTTTTTCTAAGTGTAAAAATTGTTTCCTGAAATATGTCAGAAAATTTTGCTCTCAGACAAATACCAATCCAGTGCAGAGATGTTTACAGCACCAAGACTGGAATACAGGTTAAAGGGTTCATTAAGAAAACTACAGTGTCTTCCATCTTTATTATGTAAGTTCAGGTTTCTCTTGGCACCTATATTAACCATTCTTGGAAAAAAAAAATCAAAAACAAGGTATCAAGAGGGAGTTGAACAGCAGATACTTGATTATCATTGTTTACCTCTCTGAATGTTTTAATATTAACTTGCTGTGTCTTTCTAGGAAGGAACAAAGTGTGAAGTTCCCTGAAGACTTTTCAGTTAACCTTCCTAATCTCCTTAAATTTATTTTACATCACTCAAGTCTGTCCTTACCAGAGCCCTGTACCAAAGAATGCCTCCATAAAGAGACAGTTCTACAGCAAGGACACATCTCCCACTTAGAGAGAGAAATTCAGAAGTTAAGATCGGAAATCACTGCCCTTCATCATGCCCATGACCAACTTGAAGCACAGCTTTCTGAAGCTAGGAACGAGGAACGTAGACTACAGCAGCAAAAACACACACTGGAAAAGCAGCACAAGAGTCTGCAGCTCCACAGCGATCAGTTGCAGGCCACTTATGACCGGAAAAATCAAGAATTACTAGAAATGGCTGAAAAGCTTCAACAATTAGCTGATGCATCAGAAAACCTCCTTAAGGAGAATACTTTACTGAGAATCCTGGTGGCAGCAAGGGAAGGAAAGCTACAGAGCAAAGATGAAAGTAAAGAATTCCTTCAGTCAGAGCAAACACTTTCTGAAGATAATGATATATCAGGTTCAGCAGCTACTGCCCCGTTAGAGGAAAAAAGGATTGATATTGATACTGTAGAGACAGAGCACACTAGTGGAAACAGGACAGAATGAGTGCTTACACAAAGGCAAATGATGCAGTATTGGGTAGGTATTTATGCAAATTTTATTGAAATTCATTGTAAATAAAAGACTTTCCCCATGTGATCTAGAAAAAGAAAAATCAAATGGAATATTTTTGTATACTTGAACAACTTATGAGATACCCACATGTAAAGAGAAGAGGAGAACGGAAAACACTTTCTGCACTTTACTCTTGCACTAACTTGCAAACACGTATCCATTTAAATTGAAGATGCTGACTTAGGGGCAGCAGTGTGAAGCAACTCTGACAAAGAACCAGTTATTTTTCACTGGCTTTCTCTTATAGCTGCTAGAGGAGAAATTAAACATGATTTATACTTTTCCATAATATCTGAAGTTTGCCCTTTACACTGCATTATCTTTGCTGAATTAAAATAGAGGTACTTCATCTGTGTAATCAGTAAACTTGAATGGACAAAGTCATCTAGCTACACCTATTCTGTTCTAGAACTTCAGCACTTTATATCACTTTTGTATACCAGCTACCTGACTGTGTTGAAACCTGGAAGAGCCATTTGTGAACTGTTCTTTACTGAAAACTAAAGAAAGTCTTACTGAATTAATCCTTTTCTCCTCAGTTTTTAAGGTCTAGAATACAGCAGTTTAAGGCTGTACTTACAAGTCTCATGAGACTCTTAAGACAGGACATGTGCTAGGTAAGAAAAGCCCTCTATCAGCTGCACCCTTTATTGTACTTGAGGCAACAGCAGGAGCTTTTTGCTACCAACAGCATTAATTTTGCTTCAGGTTATAAGAAAAAAAAAAAGCACAAGTGTAGCACTAAAAACGCAAGTCAGCATCTGCCTGTAGAAGAATGGGACAGGACTTTGTCTAGACCAGCATTATCTTTGTGGAAAATAGATTTCAATTGAGCTGCTCAGCCTGTATTCCATACACACAGGTGCAAGAAGTTTAATACTTCCTGTAGAGCTGAAGACCTTTGGACTTAATATTTGTATTTACACCTATTTACAGTAGCTTTTTTCCCTCCTTGGCAACTAAGTAGTTTGAAATTTTATATTTTTGTATAAATTAATAGGAAACAGTAGCCTCAAAGATTATGTGCCTGCCCTAGAAGTTTTGGAATACATAAGCTGCCATTGATGGCTCAGTGTTCTTCCTTCTCCCCTTTCTGCCCTCTGTCCTCCCGCTAAACCTTTGAGGTTCAGAACTCCCTACTTAACACATCTTAGAGTTCTTAAGGCTGAACTGTAGCAGAGAGTAAGAAACAGAAGGGACATCCTTATTTAGGAGGACTTTACCTTACTAACTGAAAACTTTTACAAAGGGACCAGCAGTCTTCCTTTGCTGTATCAACATTTGTTTTAGTAGGAAACACTGAATCTTATTTTGTAGTAGTACAGTTAAATCAAGAGTTATCTATGAGAGACATGAACTCAATTCTATAGTTGACCATAGACTGAAATGCCTTTTTACAACAGGCTGTTAACATATGCCCTAACCGCTACATACACAAACAGGGGTTCTAGGAAAAATGCACATGACTTGCACTTATGCCAGTTCTAATAAGTAACCACTTCTGCAGTTTTAGCATGCAGACCTACAGAAGAGGTAAAAAGCCTGCTCTACTGCCATTTAAAACTCCTGGAAACCTTCTGGACCATCCCTGACAGTTCAGTATCCATCATTAGTTCCCAGGTTGGAATCCATCAAAGTGGCAGTTTCCTTGCAGCAGCTACAGAGAGAACTGTGTTCTAACAGCCAGAAGCTTAACCTACCTAGCTGCAATTAAAGGAAATAATTTCTTTTTGGGTAGCTCCTGTGTTTCCTCCCTCAACACGTTACTGAAAGCTCATACCACCTTCTCAAAAAAAGGTACTCTGCATCTCTCCAAGTAACTGTTAAGAATAGGAGTTCTGACTTCACAGCTCTACACTCAAGTTAGTGGCAGAAGCAAGCGTTGAATGCAGATTTGGTTTTGAAGGTCTGGAACGCCATCTACAGTTGCAGTTCAGGAGTCCCCTTTTGTTGCATCATATGCTGTAGAACATAAAGCAAAAAGCTTCTGGCAGCCTATTTACAGTTCACAGTTGTAAAGTAGTTCACATTACAGTAGTAGCTCCATCAAAATAGGCTCAGATAAACATTCAAGTAACAAAAACCCACTCATAGTATCTTCACACCAATATATGCCTGTGTCCATTGCCAGCAATGGAGGTTACGCCAGGTGAGTCTTCTCCTGTCATAGAGGAATTAGGGTACAGAGTTGATGCAAAGTGCAACTTCTCAGTGCATGCAGTTGCAAACAAAGCTTATTTAATCCTCATCCAGGTGTTTTCTGATGAGTACTGTTCATGTGACCAGGTTCTTCACAGTAGAGATTCTTCTGCTGACTACACACATCGTAAGCATAGCCTTGCTTCAAGTTAGCTATGTACTTCTGTGCCATTTGCAGTCAGCTTAGCTTTCCTCTCTACACAAGGTCCTCTAGCAGAATACTGCACCAGAAGAAAGGGCTCTTTGGTTTCTCCTTCACCCACAATGCTTTCCTCATCTTCAGACTGGCTGATCCTCTGCAGACGCAGGTAACACCAACAGCCCAGTATCAAGGCACCAAGAGCTGCAATAGCAATCAAAATCACAATAACGGTCACCACACCAGTGGTGGGGCTATGATCCATAGACATGGTCAATGTTTCAGATTGTCTGACTTCTCTTAGGAGATTCTTCTTTCCTCGCTGTTAGGCTTGCTGCATCTTCAGTCTCCTGTGGTGGAAAAAAATGAAGTGGAAAAAGGAACACTTAATGAAGTTACCATATTGAGCAATGTTATATTAACGGTTGGTATCCTTCACAACAGCACATGACCCACCAGCATTCAGTGCTTTGAGTTTCTCACACTCCTACAGTTCTTACTCATTTTAAGCTGTTTCTTCAAACTACTTTTGGATATTAGGTTTCTACATCAAAACTAAAGCAAATGAAGCATGATTTATTTCAACTCTCAACATGCTTGTCAGGATAGCACATGGTCAGCCTGCTAACCATTTCTGCTGGGAGACAGAGGATGAGACAAGACACAGACATCTAACAGACTGTATGGAAGTTACACAGTTTTCTGGAGGTAGATATAAGAATATTTAATACAAGTGCTAAATCATGGGTGCACTCTCAAATCCATAAGAAGGTAGCAATTCAGCTTTAGTCTTCCTAAAGGAATCCTACAGAAACAGAAGTCCGGCCCTTTTAAAAATTTAATTTGAAAACATCTTTATGTACTAAGAGTTCCAGGGTAATTGCAAAGTTAATTGCAATGCTAATACAGTGCTGTGAGTCCATTTGTAACGCTGGTCTGTTTATAAGGGTTGACTACATGGCAATTAATTGGTTATTCATTGAGCTGATCAAGTCAGCTGTTCCTTTGTACACATTTTTTTCCATAAGAAGCAGGTAGACCTATATTTGTTGAAGATTAATAAAAAGGGGAAGATCATTATTTTAAGCTCCTGTTCTTGGTGACTTCCAAACCACAAGAGGAAGGTAGTGTTAGGACTGTGTCTGAAATGGGAACAGAACCAGCAGGCAGGAAAATGGGAGAGAGGAGAAAAGAGGCTTCTCCTTTCTAGAAAATGCTCTTCCTCAGTGTCCTTGTTGCAGTCAGCTGCAACAGCAGCATCTTCATACAAACCCCTCAGGAGAAGTCAGTCTTAATCAACCTTGAGCCAGTATTACTAGGTTATTTTGAGTGTTACCCCACTGCACTCAAATTCTCACCAGCATTTCAGCAAGGACACATCCACTAAAGAGAACTTCAGCATGTGTCAGTAGGGTCCAGTGTCACATACTAACTTGCACACACACTGGCTACATTTCCAGTTCTGTAAACTACAGCAACGAATAGCTTGTAGTGTACCCGACGTAGCCAGTCAAGTCCTGCAAACGTAATTTTACGCTGACGAATTAAAAAGACCTAAACTAACCACACCACACACCCTTAGCAGAGTTATGTGCCCAGTGCAGCTGGAGAAGTGTATAATTTATGTCACCATCATCTTGGTTCTGCAGTGCTTATTCAACACAGGATGATCAGCTGAGGGTGATTAAGAATGACTTTCATGCCCTTCATTTTCTCAGGACATGTCTGAACTGCAGCGCTGCTTGCTCTAGCCACAACAGTACAGCATCAGCATGAAAGACAGTTTACCTTGCTTCTCATGCAGGCACTGCAGGCCCACATTAAGTCCTCTAGCAGCTTGCATGATTTGTAGCAGCACTGACAACCTACCAGCACAGTTTCTCTACAGCAGTTTGGTGCAGCACATAACCTCACCTTAAGTCTATACGGTCACTGTCACCTAGAAAATAACTCTTAATACTGGAAGCTCACATTGCAAATGCTACCCCTCTGCCAGGCTTCAAGTGAGCAGACAGCACCAGTTCTGTAAGGTATGAAACTGCTCATCACTGTCCTCTATCACCAGGATACAAGCTGGTTTTAGACAACAGCATAACAGCTAGCAAGGCACAGACCTTCACAAGCAGTCTATAGAAAGTTTGAAAGCAAGAGCTAGATGTTAGACCCAGGTCACAAAGGACCTACATCTATCTTTATTGCAAGTTATTATATTTCTCCCTCCCCTTTTAAAACAGCTACAGGCTGCAATGGTCTCAGTTTGACTTGGAAAAGTGTCTCTTAAGTTCCTATTTGAGGGAGAAATTACTTTAAGGGTGCAGACCTGTCTTGAGACAAGGCTTTCTCTTATCAAGAGAGACACTGGGCTCTTGCCATTCCTGTTTCTTTTAGGATCCTGAGGAGTAGAGCTGGACAGGAAGTCCACTGTTTGGGAAGGTGCATCTTCTAAACAAAGCATGCATAGGAGCAGTTCAGAGGAGTCGAGAGGTAGGCATTGATGCTGTCCTTATGAGAAGGCCTGCAGAGTACTCCTTAATTCTTACTGTGCTTGGACAGTTGTGTTTAACACTCACAGCTTCATAACGCCACCACTCCTTGCTTGAAGTTGTGAGGTAATTTAACCCCTACTTGCACCTTTCTGGAAAATCCTGATGTTAAAATACATGAAGATCAGACCAGAGTCTCCATCAGTGTTATTTCTCAGCAGGCACTGCAAAGAACCTTGCAGGGCACATGCACTCAATGAGTGGGTGACTTCAGTCACTGGCAACTCTCACTTGGCTGATTTTTCTAAAATACATGAAGCTCTGCAGCAGACACCAGTCAGGAGCTAAATGGAGAGTTCCAAGGTGCAGAGCAGTTCAGGAAGAGGATGTGGATTACTTGGGTATGACAGCTCTGTTTCTTTGTCCTCATCTGCTCTAGCCAGTCAACTCAGCTTAGTCATGACAGCTCCTTCTAGAATAAATTCACAAGAATCCTTTATAAAGGGACAGATTTAACAACAGGGCAACTTTTCATGTAGAAGTCTTGCTCCTAACTTTACAGGCAATGAAAAATATAAAATACCAGACTCATTCCAGTGTAAGGTGTCTGTCATATTATCACCAACTAACTAGAACTCTTTAAGACAATCGAGATGTTAACAGTAGTAGATGTAAACAGGACAGAAAGTTGCAGAGCCTGTCCCTGAGGCAGGATGTTTGTTATGCATGAATGTGCACCCTGTTTACAGTAGAAAGATACTGCCAGCTGGGTTAGGCTCTTCTGCGTCTCAGATGATTTTGCTTTGATACAGGAAGGTAGAAAGTATTAGAGATAGAGAACTAGAACCTCCAAAAATCACATGAGTTATTTACCCTTAATAGAGAATTTTCAGTCCAAATTTCAGTGCAAAACAGCAACTTGCAGATTCCTCTTAAGATCTTTGTTGGCTAAATCTCTTAATTTATACCTTTAAAATACAGAATGTTTATTTTATTAAAAATGTAAAGGATCTGTATCAGTTTGAACTCTGGGACAGAAAATAGTCTGATTTCCTCTGAATGAACTGCTCAGTAATTCCCCTTCTCTAGGCACAGACTGTGTAAGTCTTTCATCCTGCAAGCACAACCTCTTCCTACTCGAAGCGTCAGGAGCCAGCACCCCATGCAATTCCAGTGTGAAGTATCTGTACGCATTTACAATGGCCCAAGCAGCTAGTTTATGGTGAGTGATAGTAACTGGAGTGGTGGCACTGATACTTTATTAGCTTTGGGTAGTTTTGTTTCAGACACCTGCAGCGTTCTGGCACTGAAATCTACAGTGTTGTTGCTGGGTCATGCTGCTATTTTTCAGGCTTGAGGTCACTGCATGCCTAGAGCTAAAGTTCTGTGCTGTTTTGTAGACGCAGAACTCAAGCATCGCTATTCTTTCAACCAGCAACAGACTGAAATCAGGATTAATCTGTCTTCCAAGTCCACTTTTGATGGGAGAAATTACACCTAGCTTCAGACTTGCTTTTCCTTTAAAGCATACCCAGGCTAGAAAACAAAAGCATACTAGGAGCAGCACTGACTTCATTTAACATTTTTCCTGTAAGATATTAAAAGCTGTAAATTCCCAGTCTTCAAAAGGATTGCTAACACCATCCATATATACTTGGTGGCACTTCTAGTGCTATATACCTTCCCACCACACTTGCTATCAAAGCAAGCATCTAAACATATTTACTTATTAGCAAGATTAGTCAGACTCACTGGGAACTGCAAATAGCCCATCTCAGTTCATACAGCAATCAAGCAGTGAAAACATCAGCTATGAACCATTTTTCCATAAATAACTGTTTCCTTTCTTTTTTGTCTAATACCAGCTTTTACTCGGGACTTCATTTATGAAGTTTTATTATCCAATTCAGAAGCTGTAAGTAATGCACAAACAGAAAAGCAGTTTAAATTGCAGGAGGCTGCTAGGGGATAAATATAATGCAAGGCTGGCGTTAGTTTCTAAACCAAGTTTTTCATGATTATTGGCATTCTGCTGCGAAGTTCGCTATTGTTAATGCCTGCAAGCATGCTCCTGAAAAGAAACGCTGCGTATCACAGAAGCCAAAGCTACAGAAAGCCTTCAAAAATCAAATCTACTGTAGTTCACCCAAAGATACTAAAGTCTTCAAGCAGTTATGATTGATGGGCAAGTACTGAGTCTTTGGCTTTGTGGGTTTAAGGACAAAGGGAAAGGTGGGAAGTACACTTTAGAAAGTGTACTTGCAGTATTTCACCAGAAGTAAGCTGGATAGGCCAGTGCAAAGAAAATGAGAACAAAACTTTCAGAGTAACCTTCAGCTTATAAAAAATAAAAAAGATTCAGTAATAACTTAGTTTAAAAGCCTGCATGTTAAGACTTTTAAGAGACAAAGCAAGAGCAGCTTACACTACATGCTACTAATTGTGAAAAACGCTTTTTCCTATACGTGCCAGTAAGAAAACTTCTGGGGAATGCTGCATACTCATCACAAAAGCATTGTTCCCAATGGAAGATGAGGGGAAAACCCCCTGGGGAAATCAGAGTTGCAATTCTACCACTGGCAAACAAATGCGTAGAGCACCCACGCTACCCTGCCAGAGAGTTAGGCCTCTATGATACAGGATTGCTCAGGTTTCACTACTTCAAAAAAAGTGGGATCACTGTCATTCTTTAATTAACTCCAGCTAATGACACCTCTTTCTGATAAGAAGTTACCTTGCAGAAACTGTGGTTTGGCCAGAAGCTATTTTAGAAGCAGGGAGCTGCTTAGTAGAAGCCTTCAATGCAAGTAATTTCTTCCAAACCCTTATAATACTTGTGATGAGGAATAAAAGACCAGGGAAGACGGCTAAAAAGGGCTTTTCTGTGGCTAATTAGTTAAGGACAGTCTTCCAACAACTTAGCATGCAAACAACTGTTAGAAACACTAGCAGGAAAACTGATACTTGGCAGCATTGACTGGAACAGAAGTTAATTTCCGCATTAGGTATAGTAGTGCCTTACACTTAATGAAGAATCACTTTTAAGGCTTTACACCAAGCTAAACCACACAGGAGCTAATATTTTACAGAAGGGAGTAAGATGGAGAGAGGAGAGCAACAGAATAGGAATTTTCCCAGACATAATTTCAAAAGCAAGCAGACTTCCTCAGTAGCACAGAAAGTGAAATAGGTTTACACCGTAACTACCTGTCAGGCAAGTCAATCAGTTTATGCAGAACCAGAAATGGGTTTCTGGCATTAAGACTGTATTTGCTTCAGAGGCAAACGCACGGCTGGCAAAGCATCTGTCACACTCTAGATTTATATTTGCCAGCATCACATCCCCACGGAACTCTACTGACAGGTCTGTCCTGATAAGATAACAGCGTCACTTCTTATTTTATCACGAGTTATCAGAAGCAATACGCTGCGTATATCCTGTGGCACAGCCTAGTTCTCTTTGTATTACAAAAATTACTGAGATGGCAACGTTAAGTCGGCCGATAAACATTTTTTTTTTTTTTCTATTTCCCCGTTGAAGAGAGTTCACCGAGCGTGCGGTGTGGGATTTTGCTTTGTTTCACAGCAGCTGAGTCCCCACAGCCGAACAGCGTCTGCGGGCAGCTCGAGCCCCGGCGCCGAGGGGCTGGGACACACCGCCCGGGCTCGGGGGCTCCACGATCGCCTCCTTCCACAGGCGAAGGTCACGTCGGTGTCAGACCCCGCCGGGCCTCCCCCTCGCTCCCCCCCCCGCCCCGGGCAGAGGGAGCGCCGCGCTCTCCGGTGGCTCCGCAGCCGCCGTCCCTTTCGCTCTCGACAGTTACATAATGACACCGGCCCCGGTTTCGGGGTCCGGCCGGGAGGAGGGGGCAGCCCCGCCGCCGTTTCGCTTACCCGTTCAGCAAGACGAGAGCCTTACAAGCTGTTCCGCGTTCTGTTCCGAGGCATCGCCGGCCGCACCAGGGCAGGAGGGGCGAGGCTCGCCCGGGGCTGCAGCACAAAGGGTGGCCCGGGCCCCGCCGAGCCCCGCACAAAGCGCGGGCCCCTCCCCACCCGACGCCTTATACGGGGCAGGGCGGCGCCCGCGGCGGCCAATGAGCGCCTGGCTCCTCCTCCGGCCCCTCCATCGCCTCCTGCTCTCTCTGTCCTTCCCTCTCCTCCTTCCTCTCCGTCTCTTCCCT